>JAADXO010000176.1:0-24281 GCA_023337825.1 Globisporangium apiculatum | reverse complement strand
GTGCTTCTCGGTCGCATGTGTGTTTGGGATAACAGCGTGGGCCGTGACACTCGCGCAGCAAGTGCGTGGCGAGTCACATCGCCTGAACCAAATCGTAGGCAACAGAAACGACATGTACATTTGCATTGCTAGAGACCTAGATATGCACCAGCAGCGACAGCAAGTCTTCTCGCTCCTATTGTACCTCGCCTTGCACTCGAACAGGATCTGCTGCACGCTCGCTACGAAGTACCGCCAGTGCTACCAGCATCACCACTGCTTCGACTACTGCCAGCAGCGGTACCACTACTACCAGCACGACTCGCACCCTCGATGCGCTTGAGGCGCGAGAGCAAGTTGTGCACGTCCTTCATCTTGGGTTTGTACGTCGTGTTCTCGACAATGTACTCGTGGATCTTCTTCCGTTTTGCTTCGGCTTTGCGCAAGATGTTGACTGTTGCAAGCACATCGGCAGCCAGTGCGTTGCGCACTTCCGGGTACCCGTTGTAGATCGCTGGACTGATGTCGTGGTTGTGCCACGTGTACATGTTGGTCACATGTACGCGCCAGACGCCCTGCGTATCGCGCTGCACGCACGCATTGATCTGGGCGGGACACTCGATTGCGCGGTGCTGGTGGTTTGGCCGCACGCCGGTGCTCCGTGGTCGTGGCTTGCCGCCGTGCGTGCACGTGACGGTCTTGACGTAGTGTACGAATTGCTCGGGGATGAGCTGGTGCCGCTGCGGCGGCGCCTTCTTGCTCACGAGGCCGTTGCGCCGCGCTGCTGGCGTTGCCGACCGCACACTGTAGAGCTGTGGACCGTGCACGACGTGTGTGAGTGGTCGCCCTAAGACAATAGCTGCTCAGCTAATACAATGGAGCACGCACCTGCGACGTTGTCTTGCCGTACTCGCTTAGGTACGCGTGAAAGCTCTCCCACGAGTCAAACACGCGCTGCTCCATCTCGGGCGCTTCGACGAGCGTATCGCGCCGCGTCACGACCGGTGCCTTTGTTGCGGCAGCGGCAGCAGCAGTAGCTGCTGAAGCTGGTGTGCTGCTCGCAGGCGATGTCGATGCAGCGGGTGGACTCGCTGCTTTGTCCTCGTTGTTGTTGTTGTCGACAGAGACGTTAGCAGTGTCGCTAGCATTGCTCGCATTTGCGCTCGATTCGCGCGGCGTCGAGCCGTGTTCGTCGGCGGCGTTCGCGACGACTGCAGCTGCGATCGCGAGGTCGAGCGCTGTGCTTGCACGCCGGTTCGCACCAGCGCCAGCTGCAGGCGGGCGAATCGTACTGCCGCCACGCTCGCCCGGTTTGTCGTCACGCCCAGCTGCGGCCATCGCCAATGTTCGTTGTTGTCGTTTGTGTTGTTGTTCAAGTCAAATACATGTGCGAAGTATGATTGGTTATTCAAGTGCATATTTAGTACTATATTTGTGCAAATAATTCAGATCCGATTCAGAACTGAAGTATTTGTATATATCCGATTCAGAGCTGAAATATTGATCGTATTTGTATTCACATACAAAGTCGTACAGTAATTGCATGGATCCAGTTGTACTTGACTTTTGTACTGCTTGCGTCTAACATACAAAGTCGACGACAAACAGCGTTAATCATCAGAAGCTGTCATAAGATGTAGTGAGATCTCACTCACATTGTTAAAAATGTAGAAAGTAGATCTAATGTAGGATTCATCGATCTTCACCGATCCAAATGCACAGTCGTATACAAGCAAGTGAAAAGCGTCACGAGATCACACACGAGAGCACACACGAGAGCTGCAGCAGCAGCACTTGGAGAACCATGGAGATGCTGAATTTCCGCAGTCAAGGGCCAGAGCGAACAGCGGCGATCCAGCGCTTCAAGGCGTTGATCAAAAGCGCGACGACGTCGCTCACGATCTCGCAATTCTGGTGGACCAACATGGACCTCGTGCGCGCTGTCGTCAAGTGCAGTCAGCGCGGCGTAGCAGTCCGCGTCACGATGGATGGCCATAGCGACAACCGTCCAGTCCGAAAGCTCCTGCGCGAGCACAACATCCCGATCGTGATCGTTCCGCGCATGCACAAGACGTGCGCTGTGATCGACGACCGTACACTGATCATGGGGTCGATGAACTGGGATTTGGGTGGTCTGCTGCTCAACATAGAGAGCGTCTATGCGATCCACGACGGCAGCCCGATCAAGCAGGAGCTCGCTGGCTTTGACAGGTTGTGGACCGAATCGATCGCTGGCGTAGTGCGTTAAGCAGAGCAGCGTCGACGCAAGTGAGTGTTAGCGTCGCCACCAGCACCAGCATCGTGCGTACGATGTGTCGAGCTGCGGTCGTTTGCGTTGCATTGCATGTTGGATCCGTCACCAAGGCGTCTTGGAAGTCGTAGTCGTAGTCGTAGTCGCAGCTTTGGACGCGTAACACCATGTATGTGCACTTCGTATTCCGTCTTCGATGTTTGTACTTGGTTTAAGTATGCAACTATCGAATAGCACGCGCTGCTATGTAGTACAGCCACACCACGACCCACAATAATAATGTATCGAGTCAGTCACTACCGATGACGATACACTACAATTGGCGCTGGCGGCTGCGGTGGTAGAGCGCGAGCAGCTCCAGCTCGACCTGTGCACCATGCGCACTGTCACCAAGTCGCTGCCGCAGGTTTGCTGCGCGCACTTCGGCGCGGAACGCAGTCGGCGCCATCGCTCGGAACCAGCGCGTCTGCAGCAGCAGCGTCAGCATCTCAAGGTGTGTAGCTGCACTAGCAGTGTTACTTTTCTGTGTTACTTCCGAACTCTTCTGTAGCACCGATGGCACGAGGTCGCGCCAGACAAAGCGCGCAAGTGCGTCGCTCTTGCAGTCGCGCAGCAGCACGCACACTGCAGCCGCTGTGACTTGCTGCGTTGCATCGCTGCTCGACTCTGACTTGAGTTCACTATACACGCTGCGCCAGTCGTGCTCCGACAACGTCTGCCACGACTGCCGCACAGCAAGCGACGTTGCCTCGGGGGAGTAGAGAAACTGCTTGGCGCTTGCGAGTGGCAGTTCGTCACTGACTGCCGTGTCGCCAGTCGCTGGTTCAGTTGTAATGGCTGTCCGTGGCGGTTCATCGGCAAAGAGTGCATGCAGATCAACTGGCAGTGCTGCAGCGAGCACGTCGCGCATAGTCAACGACGGTAGTGGCAGTACAAAGTCGTCGCCTGGCCGTGCGAGCGTCGCGCGACGCGCCTGCGCACGATACGGTGCACCAGAGTCAGTGATGTATGTAAAAGTGCTTAGACATGTACGAACAGAGCGAGAAGACGTACGCGTCGTCGCGTGTAGGCGAGTTGCAGCACTTGGTCGGGCGCGAGTCCTTCCTGGTACAGGTGGAAGATATTGTAGTCACTGTCTCGTGCATGCGTTGAGCTGTCGTTGCTGTTGTCTGCAGCGTTTGACGTTGCTACTGTCGCAATAGCAGCAGTTGTGTGGCCACGGCTGCCGTCGCCATTGCCTTGCTTGCGCTTGTCATCACGCATTGTAGTGTTGCCAGCATCGCGTGCATCGTTGTCGCTCAGCTCGATTGTAGCAGTGTCCTTTGCACCCGGCGCAGTCGTCACGGTGAGCAAGCTGAACGTCGGCGGCTTGTCCTGCTGCGATGTGTCTCCATTCGTGTCGTCGTCGTCGTCGTCAATGTCGCTCACGTGCTGCGTCGTCTCGGCGATCTGCCGCAGCGCAAGTCGTCGTCGACGCATGTGTGTCCAAGTGTGCAAATTGTGCAGTTGACGTGGTTAGGAAATGGCTCAGTGAGCCGCGACTCGATGTACCGTTTTGCCAGGTACTTCTGTGACGCAATATTCTCGATTTCGTCACTATCCAATGGCCAAACATGTTTTTGTGCTACACTCGCACTTTGCGGAAATCGAGATTCGTTTCCGAGCATACAAACTTCTAGATAGTGTCGATTTGTTTCCCAACAACAACAACAACACTGTGCTCTTCTCAAGATCAGGTCGATCAGTCCCTGTCTCGCGGAAGCGCCGCTGCCGCCGTCTCCTGAAGCGCCGATCTTCCCCCCTCTCGGTCATCACTACCACCGCTGCTGCGTTCACACACAGTAGCGACAGCCACCGTGCGCCATGCGTCCACCGCCGTCGCGTCGGAAGCAGCAGCATCAACAACAGCAACAACAGCAACAACAGCGACCTGCGCTTCGCGTCACTGCCATCACGCTCGCATTCCGCAACCGCGTGCGCGACGTGCTCGTGCATCCGAGCCTGCCGCTCGACGAGCTCGAACGCTGCATTGCTGCAGGCTTTGAGCTGAATGCATTCGGCCAAAGCAACGCATTACCAATCGCAGTGCGCGACGATCGGCACCAGATCGTCTACCCGCTCTCGTTCCTCACGCGCTCGCCCGAGCTCTTTGAGGACGGGACGTTCACGCTGCTCGTCACTGGCGACAACGCAACCGACGACAGCGCTGATGCGTCTGCTCATGCAAACAGCAGCAAACGCGCACAGCGCAATCGCAACCGCCAGCAGCGTCACGCAGGCCGCAGCCGCCAACGCGCAACGCAGGCGTCCAAGTCGAGCTCACTCCAGCTCGAGTCGAGCGACGAGAGCGACAGCGACAGCGAACACGAACTGCAGCCGAGTCGCAATGGCCACGCGCATCGCATCGCGTCAGTCGACAGCGATGCTGACGGCGCCGAGACTGCTGACGACCCCGATGCCGATGCGTCCAGCAGCGACAATGACGACGACGACAATAACGATGGCGACAACGATGACGATGACGACGAGCTCATGCGCGAGCTCGACTTGACCGACTTTGAGCTCCCGCAGCTCGTGCACGTGTTCACACAGGCGTGTCCAACGGGCGCGCTCGATCGCACGACGTTCAACCGATGCCTCGAGAAGATCCTTTCGCAAGTACGTTGTATGTAGCTGTCGGTCGATCGGTATGTCGATCGACAGTATCTGACACTGTTGATTTGTTTTTTGTATGCGTATATGCAACCAGTCGGGACGCTACGATCCGCTCGCGCGCCGCATGTTTGAGCGGCTCTTTGGGCTCTTTGACACGCACGCGCGCACAGGCGTCGTTGACGTCGCAGCGTTCCTCGGCGGTGTCTCGGTGCTCGCAAGTGGCGAGCGCGACGAGAAAGTGCGTTTGACGTTTGAGCTCTACGACGTCGATAGCGACGGCTTCATCTCGCTTGCCGAGATGGTCAAGTACCTCACGAGCGTCTACCGCGTCATTGAAGTCACGTCGCCGGAGCTGTTCGAGTCAAAGCAGTACGTTGTTGAACACTGGGGACTCGTGTTACTTCGCGCCGACTGACCTCCAATGTCTCTGTATCTACTACAGTGTGAGTCCGCAGGAGCTCGGTGCTGTGACGGCGCGCCAGTGCTTTCAAGAGTCGCAGCTGAACGCCGACGGCAAGCTCTCGTTCGATGCGTTCCGCGCGTGGTACACGACGCCAGGCCCGACGCAATTTGTGCCGCCATCGCGCACGCGACAGTCTACAACACTCCCAACCAGCAGCAGCAACCCAGTTAGCGCATCAGCAGTATCTACTGACGCACTCACGCTCGAGCGCATTCGCGACGTCACGGGTCTGCTCGCAGTGCGCGCGGACGACCTGCTCGCGCAGTTTCGCGCAGCAGCGACGCTCGGTTCAGACCGTCAGACGCCAGTGAACGCGCTCTCTCGCGCGCAGTTTCGCGCGTGTTTCGACTCGATCCTCGCGCAGCAGCAGCGGACGCCGACACAAGCGATCACGAAGTTTGTCAACCGGCTCTTTGATGCGTTCGATACAAACAAGAACAACAGTGTCGACTTTTCTGAACTCGCTGCTGGGCTGTCGATTCTTTGCGGTCGTGGCTCGCAGGACGACCGCGTCGCGGCAGCGTTTGCGCTCTTTGACGCCGACAGCGATGGGTTTGTGACGCCACTCGAGATGACGCGGTACCTCGCAAGCGTCTTTCGCGTGCTGTTTACATCGCACCCCGAGGTGGCGAGTCGCATTGGCATTGACGCCACGCAGCTCGCGGACTGTACGACGCGTCAGGCGTTTGCCGATGCCGACGCGAACCGCGACGGCCGTTTGTCGTTTGACGAGTTTCGTAACTGGTACAAAGCGGGCGGCGCTGCGTTCGCCACAACGCAGCCATCGCCACCTACCACAACACCAACACTGTCGACAGCGACCGATGCAGCGCAGCACGTTGCGATTGGCGCGCGCGCACTTGCGTCGATCGATCTCGTTGCGTCGCTCACGCGTCTCCGCGACTTGGCGCCGAGCGAGCTGTTTGAGCTGCTCGCTGCGCAAGTGAACGACGACGGCGTGCTGTCGCGCGCTGCGTTCCACGCGGTGTTTGACGACCTCGCGCGCGATGCAACAACGCACTCGGGCCGTGCGTTGGCAGCATCCGACACCCACAAGCTCCACGCGATCCTCGACACGGTCTTTGACGCGTTTGACGTTGCGCGCGACGACAGCGTCGACTTTTGCGAACTCAGTAGCGGCATCTCGGTCTTTTGCAACGGCTCGCAGCGCGAGAAGATCGAGGCTGCGTTCAGTTTGTTTGATGTCAACCAGGACGGCTCGATCGGCCGCGACGAACTTGTGACGTACCTCACGTCCGTGTTCCGTATCGTGTTTACAATGTCGGCTGGTGCGATTGGTGGCAGTAGCGGTGTCTCACCCGAGCAGCTCGCACATGTCACAGCGGCAGATGCGTTTGCATCGGCCGACATGGACAAGCGCGACGGCAGCCGCATGACGCTCGACGCGTTCACTAAGTGGTACTCGCGCCAGCACGTGCTTGATTTTGACGCATTTCAGAGTCAAACTCCGAATCCGACTCCGAATAAGATTCCAACTAAGACACAACAAACGCAAGCAAATGGACAGCCACAGCTGCAACCTGCGCGCACGAACTCGATCGCGCCGGCGGCAAAGACGACGCTGCAGGAGATGAAGGCGCTCACGAACCTGAGCGCGTACGACGTGAACGACATCTTTGACTTCTTCCAGGCGTCGGCCGACGCCGATGGCAGTTTGTCGCAGGCCGCGTTCTTTCGGTGCTTCAACAAGCTGCTGGCGAGTGACAACACTGTCGACCGCGACTTGCAGCAGCGCACGCGCACGTTACTCAACGAGCTCTTTACGCTCTTTGACGCCGATGCGAACGGCACGATCGACGTCCAGGAGCTCGGGTCCGGCCTCTCGATCCTCTGCGGCGGGACGATCGACGACAAAGCGCGCTCGCTCTTTCGGCTCTACGACCTCAACCACGACGGTGTCATTGCGCCAGCTGAGATGACGGCGTACTTGACCGGCGTCTTCAAAGTCCTGTACAAAGCGTCGCCGCACCTCGAAGCGCAGACGTCGATGGCGCCGCACGAGCTCGCACTCGCAACGACGCGCGAGTGTTTCAACGCGTTTGACCGCAATCGCGATGAGCAGCTCAGCTTTGACGAGTTTCGTGCGTGGCTCGAGCACCAGAACCCGCTGGCAGCTTCGTCGGCACCAACAAAGTCGGTTCAGCAGGTGACTGCACGGCCGAGCGGCTCGGACGCTGCAGTCGCATCGACCGACGTGATCCCCGTCGACGTCGCGACGCGGCTCTCGGGGCTCAAAGACATTGCGCTCGACAAAGTTACCGAGCTGTTCACATCCGCAGCCGACAGCAGCGGCCGCATCTCGCGCAAAGCGTTCGACGCGTGCTTCTACCGGTACCTCTGCTCTTCAGCTACGACCTCAGACAAGGCGCCACCGCTCTCGCGCGCCGAGAGCAACAGCGTCCATGCAGTCATCGACCGGCTCTTTACCGCATTCGACACGGACGCGAACGGGTTTGTCGACCTCAACGAACTCGCGAGCGGCTTGTCCGTGCTCTGTGGCGGCACTGACCGCGACGCAAAGGTCCAGGCTGCGTTCGACCTGTACGACACGAACGGCGACGGACTCATCTCGGAGGACGAGATGGCGCACTACCTCGGCTCGGTGTTCAAGCTCCTGTACGCGCTCGACCCGACGCGCGAAGCAACACTTGGGATCTCGGCTGACGACCTCGCGGTCGTGACCGCAGCCGAGATCTTTGCTGACGCCGACGTGAACCACGACGGCCGCTTGACATTCGACGAGTTTCGCAAGTGGTACGCACTACCGGAGCAGTCGTCGTTCAACGCGATCGTCGCGCCGCTCGACCTCGACGAAGTTCGACGGCTTACAAACCTCGGGAACCTCGACGTTGTCGACGTGTTTGAGCGCTTTGCCGAGTGCGCCGACGACGCGGGGCTGCTCCAGCGCGACGCATTCGACGCGTGCTTTGCGGCGATCATCGAGACCGCGTCGCACCCGCGGTCGGACGCTGAGAAGCTTCGGGCAAAGGTCGTGGCGGACCGTCTCTTTGACGTCTTTGACTCGGATGCCGACGGCCAGATCGACTTTAGCGAACTCGCAAGCGGTTTGTCGGTGCTCTGCCGCGGCGCGCGCGTCGCAAAAGTCAAGGCCGCGTTCCGGCTCTACGACTTTAACGGCGACGGCTACATCTCGCTCGACGAGATGACGCGGTACCTCACGTCGATCTTTCGCGTGTTGTACGAAGTGCAGCCAGCGATGCAGCGCGAGACCGGCGTGCCACCCGATGAACTCGGTCGCGTGACCGCTGAGCAAGCGTTCCTCGAAGCCGACGCAAACCACGACGGCAAGCTCAGCTACGACGAGTTCCTCACGTGGTACACGTCGCCGTCACAGGCTGGCATCAGCAGTGTCGTCGCAAAGAACGCAGTCGTCGACTCGTCGCTGCGGTGGCGGCCGCTCCAGGAGATCAAGCAGCTCACGAACCTCGCGACGCTCGAGCCGGACGAAGTGTTTGAGATCTTTGCAGCTGAAGCCGATCGTGACGGCTTGCTCTCACGCGCAGCGTTCAACGCGAGCTTCCGCAAAGTCATGGAGACTGGTAACAGTGCTAGTGGTCCTGACAGTGTGGATGGCAGCAGTGCGACGCGCTCGGACGCGACGGCGGCCAAGATCAAGGACGTTGTCGACGGGCTCTTTGACCTCTTCGACTCGGACGGCAGCGGCTACGTCGACTTTGGCGAACTCGCCAGCGGTTTGTCCGTCCTCTGCGGCGGCACGAACGACCAGAAGCTCCAAGCTGCGTTCTCGCTCTTTGACTTTAACGGCGACGGCTACATCTCACTCGACGAAATGACGCGGTACCTCACGAGCGTCTTCCGCGTGCTCTTCCAAGTGTCGCCCGACACGCAGCGCGTCGGCGTGAGCCCCGAAGAGCTCGGCCACGTCACAGCCGAGCAAGCGTTTGCTGAAGCCGACATGGACCACGACGGCCGCTTGACGCTCGCCGAGTTCCAGCAGTGGTACCAGCAACCCGGTGGCGTCGGCGAAGTCGCCAAGAACGGCGAGCAGCTCTTTAGTTTGGCGGAAGCGCGGCGACTCACGAATTTGGATGCGGTGTCGCCAATCCCAGTGTTTGAAGCGCTTGCCGACTGTGCCGACGACCGCGGGTTCGTTGCGCGCGCAGCGTTCGACGACTGCTTTCGCCGGCTCATTGCGCAGCAGACTGGCCGCGTCGATGCGAAGCACTACGAGCACGTCACTGCAATCCTCGATCGGCTCTTTGCGCTCTTCGATACGGATGGCAACGGCGTCGTCGACTTTAGCGAGCTGAGTTCGGGCCTCGCTGTCATGTGCGGTGGCACGTCAGACGACAAAGTCGCCGCGGCGTTTGCGCTGTTTGACTACAACGGCGACGGCGCGATCTCGCTCGACGAGATGACGCGGTTTCTCACGTCGGTGTTTGCCGTGCTCCAGGACGCGTCGATGCCGCTTGCGCAGGTCATGCACGAATCGGCTGCAGTCCTCGCTGCACGTACCGCTGCCCAGGCGTTTGCTGACGCCGATGTCGACGACGACGGACGCCTGACGTATGACGCATTCCGTCAGTGGTACGCGCACTCGAGCGCAGCCAAGATCGAGCGGCTGATCGAGACGAGCGTCCCCGAGTGGCTCGCACTGCGCGAAGTGCGGCAGCTGGCAAAAGTCGATACGTTGGCGTCTGCTCACGTGCGTCGACGCTTTGCAGCGTGCGCTGGACCGGACGGAACACTCACGCGAACGCAGTTCTTGGCCGCGGTCGTGTCGTTTACACAGCCATCGAGTGCTGAATCGACGAATCGCTTGGAGCTGCTCGTCGACCGGCTTTTTGCGCTCTTTGACGCTGACAACAACGGACTCATCGACAAGCACGAGCTCGACGCTGGTCTCTCGACGCTTTGTGATAGCGGCGGTAACACCGCAAACGACCGCGTTCGCGCAGCGTTTGCGCTCTACGACGTGAACCGCGACGGGTTCATCTCGCTCGGTGAGATGCGGCTGTACCTCACGTCGGTGTTCAAAGTGCTGTTTGAAGCCGACTCTGCGCGCGAGCAGCGCCTCGGCGTCTCGGCCGACGAACTCGGTGCGATCACAGCCGAGCAAGCGTTTGCTGAAGCTGACGTCGATCGCGACGGCCGCCTGTCGTTTGACGAGTTTCAAGCGTGGTTTGCACAGTCGCAGTCGTCGTCGCAGTCGCCAACGTCGCGTGATGGCAGTGTCAATACAGCGCGTCCTAACGCTGTCGTGATGAACGCAAGCGACAACGTCCCGGACTGGGTGAGTCTGGAGCTCGTGAAAGAGATGACGCAGCTCGACAAGTACGCACCGGACCAAGTCTTTGAGCTCTTTGCGAACCGATGCGCCGACGACGGCACGATCTCGCGCGAAGCGTTCGAAGAGTGCTTTGAAGAGCTCATTGACGAGCAATTCAAAAACGACGACGTGCACTTGGACCGCTTACGGCTCATCCTCGACCGGCTCTTTACGATTTTTGATATCGATGGCAACGGCATTGTCGACTTTTGCGAACTCAGTTCGGGGCTCTCGGTCCTTTGCGGCGGCACGCGCGAAGACAAGGTCCGGTCGGCGTTTGCGCTCTACGATTTGAATCAGGACGGCTTCATCTCGCTCGAAGAGATGGCGCAGTACCTCACGAGCGTCTTCAAGGTCCTGTACGAGACGAGTCCTGGGACGCACGCAAAGCTCGGCGTTCCACCCGACGAGCTCGCAGTCATTACCGCTGAGCAGTGCTTCCTCGAAGCTGACCTGAACCACGACGGGAAGCTCAGCTTTGACGAGTTTGTGCGCTGGTACTCGCGCTCGCCGGGCTTTGACGCGCCAGTGGCAGCAGCTGGCGGCGTCACGAGCCGCTTGAACGACACGCACAAGCGCGTTGCGGACGAAGCGACGCGCTTACGCGGGTTGAGTAGTCCATCGAGCGACCGAACCGCGGAGAATGGCCGCAGCAAGTCGCCGAAAAGGACTGACGCACCGGTACGAACAGCACCAGTGTCGTCAACAACACCGTCGAGCGCTGGCTTTCCGTCGTCGCTGCTGCAGAACATTGCGTCGTCGTCGCGGAACGATGCATTGCTGTCGCCGACTGCTGCAACGGCGTTGACAGCAAACAGCGCAAACATGGACGAAGCGCGACAGCTGCTCAAGCTCGACTCGTACGAAGTGAACGACCTGTTTGACATCTTTGCCGAGGCCGCGCCGTCCGGCGAGCTCAGCTTTGCTGCGTTCAAGAAGTGCTTTGATCAGATCATCAAGCTCGCAGGTGGCCACGCAACTGCGGACGAGCGCCAAGCCGCCGACGCGATGGTGCACCGGCTCTTTACGGTCTTTGACACGAACAAGAGCAACACGGTCGACTTTGGTGAGCTCGCAAGCGGTTTGTCCGTGCTCTCGGGCTCGAGCATGGACGACAAGGTCCGCGCGGCGTTCCAGCTCTACGACATCAATGGCGACGGCTTCATCACGCTCGACGAAATGGTGAGCTACATGACGTCGATCTTCCGCGTCATGTACGAGACGTCGGATGCAACGAAAGTCAAGATGGGCGTGAGTCCCGAAGAGCTTGCGCGCGTCACAGCGAGCCAGTGCTTCAAAGAGGCCGACCTGAACAACGACAGCAAGCTCAGCTTTGACGAGTTCAAGAAGGTGCGTGCGTGCGTGTGCGCTTATCGATATATTGCGTTGTTTGGTTGGTTGTGCTGTGTCGAGTGTCGAGGAACTAGTGCGTGGGCCACGCTAACAATGGTGTTGTTGTGCTCGATGGAATGTGATGACGTACGAGCAGTGGTGTACCTCGGCCGTGTGATTCGATGGGGCGTGATGCACGAGTGCCGAGTCTCGACGCTCGCTGCTGCTGCTTCTTTGCCCAAGCGAGTCGCTGTCGTGGACAGACTGCGTTGTAACGAATACGCTGCGTGTTGGAAAAACCGATTGACCGCTCTCTCTCACTTTCCATGTGTCTCAATCGAATGTGATGCGCGCGCATATGGACTACGCCGCTACTGCTCGCTGACGCCGTGGCTTTGCATCATTTGAGCGAGCAACTCGCTATCGACGTCTGCGTCGCTGCAGATGTCGGAGAGCCCGATGCCGCCCTCTTCAGCGATGAGGTCGGTCACGACGTCGAGCAGGCACTCGCTCAGTGTTGCTGTATTGCGACAAACGTACACGATGAAGCAGTGTCAGCGAGCCCTCGTGCATTCGAGGTTGATGCGTGCGCTGTGTCCAACGTCGCTGACGCACCATCCATGTCGAGCAGCTGCACTGCAGCGACTGCCTGCGCCTTTGACGCCTCGTCGACAAAGTCCTGGATATGCTTGATCCTGTTTGCGACGTCTTCGTCCTGTTTCGCGTCGATCTAGCAGCTCACCGCACGAGAGACGCACGGATTCGTGAGTGAGTGAATGGACAAAGACGAATACACAGACGTTCAGAGTGTCAGGTGATTCGTTGCTTGCTCTACCGGATTGATGGAAGCGTCAACGAGGACAAAGTCGTCTTCCTGGCTCGGGTCAAACCTGCAGTTAGGTGCGCGTACACGACTTGTTAGCCGCTGATGTGATGTCGCTCGCTGCACGTTCTGTACATAACACATTACAAGAATTGATGCGCACCTCACGCGAGGATCCTCCCGCGGCGCCTTATGAACGCCAGGGGTGCCAACCTTGAGCTTCTTCGCTGGCGGTGGCTCCATCGCTCCCAGAGAAGCAGCGCTCGATCGTTCGTCGATTGAGAACGGGATCACGTGCGGAGTCGACAAGTCCGCTCGCGCGCTCGATTGAGTGCTGGCTGATCGATTTTTGCTCGCAGTCGAGACGCGAGGCGGCATCGCTGCTTTCGTGCCAAGCTCGGGTTCGTTCTGACGAACGGAAGACTCGGCACCGAGCGCTCTGGCTGGAGGGACAGGCTTGCGCGAGCGCGTCGTCGACTTGAGCGCATCACGTTTTGCCGAGAGCGAGAAGCGTCCCGACTGCAACTGTGTCAGCGTGCGCTTCTTTGTCGGCGACGTCAAAGAGGTGACTGCCAACAGCTTGAACGGAGTCGAGTCCTGCTTGCTCGCGCTGGATGGATGCTTTGAGAGCAGAGGCGCAGCAGTGGTAGCAGCCCCACTCGTGTTTGGTGCCGTCTTGGCTGTTGTCTTTTGCGCAAAGCTGAGATCAACAGCCTTGACCGCACGTTTACCGAGACCCGAGGTGGCAGAAGTCCCACCACTGCTGATCTTGAAGCCTGATGCTCGACTTGTCGACATGGTGCGCTCACCGCCAGTGCTCTGCGCAGTGAATGCGCCAGTGCGGAGCGTAAACTGTGGTGCGCTTGTCGTCGCTGTCGACATCGCTCCACGGGATCGAGCAGCTGAAGCTGAATGCAGCAATAAACACGAGTCAGCGGATGAGACACAGTATCGTTGCTATAGATCGAGCGAGCGCTTCATTACCATCGCGCGATGCTTGACGAGGCTCTTTTGTGGCTTCTGGTGGCGATGCTGGCGGCTTTGCGAGTTGCTTCACGAACGAAGCTGGTGGTTTTGGCGGCGGTGACGATGACGACACTGTCGGCGCTGTTTTGGACGACAGATTGAAGCCCGAGACTGCCAACCAGCAAGTAAGCGCCAGGTTAGCAAATGTTTCACAGCACATGTCCAACACCAGGTGCCAGCAAACACGTGCGCACACACAACTGCATATACATCAAGCATGTACTCGCATGCGGTTCCAGCGACGCTTACACAAAGGTGCGCGCATGCGAGGTGTTGCTGCTGGCGATGGCGCCTCGAGCGCTACAGGTTTCGCAGGCGACTCGAGCGGGATCTGCGTCGGTGGCAGCTTCGTCGCGAACGGCGCCTTGCTGCGCGTGGATGCACGCGTCGCAGTCAGCGGAAGTCCCGGCATCGGTGCATGCAGCGCTGCGCGCGTCTTCCTGTTTAGCGCTTGCGGCAGTGCGTATTCGCCTTGGAACTGTGTGCGTGCGTCGGCGGATCGATGGATTCCGCACTGACAAGCGCTACGTTGCACGTTTCCTTTTGTACGTTGAAGCAAGAGTGCTGGTCAGTCTATTTTGTGAGTTTTTTTAGCAAATCCATAGCGCATATTCGTGAAACAAACAAAACACAAAACAACTTTCGATCTGAGCACTGTCATTAACGAAAATCGTACGCTTAATAACTAAACCCAGTACACTTGAGGACACTCACATACGCAGGCAACATCAATCACTTGAACGTCAGCTTGTACGTCGCGACCGTGCAAAAGAGCGTCGCGACCGCCAGGAGCGCGCACAGCGCGTACAGCCGCAGCGTCGATGCTTGCGTGTTGCGCCACGGATACAGCCGCGCGTAAAAGAGCGTCGGCATGAGGTAGCACAGCAGCAGCAGGATGCTCGAGCCAACGAACGAGAACACGACTTCGATCCCTGGCACGCGCATTGCACACAGAATCTGCGCAACGAGCAATGCAACAGACACAACAACGCGCGTCGCGAGCGTCGGGTGCGCGCCGCAGATGCGCATCTCGAGCACGAGCGACCGCAGTGGATGGAACAGCAGCGGGAACGAGAAGAGGATCGTCAAGAGGATCGCAACGCGCGGCACGGCCATGATCGCGTCGTTTTCGAGGTTCAGCAAGATGTTGCCCTGCGTTGCTGCGCCGTAGATCGATGCAGCGCACAACCCAAACGTCGCGTACAGCAATACGCACACACACACTGCACCGTAGACGTTGTAGCGCATCGTACGCTCAGCGCGCTGGAGAGCAAGTGCGCTGCCGCTACTGTGCGTCGTCACGACGAGCTGCGCAAGCAATGGGATCACGTTCAAGTGCAGCATGAACGTAAAGTTGTAGATCCCAATCGCTTCGGCCAACCGCAAGAAGAAGCTCGAGTCGGTCGGTGCTGCGACTGCAAGCGGCGTGCTCACAGGCAGCGGCTCGTTGTCGCCGACTGCTGCGCGGTACGCGACGGCGCCAACGAGGTAGATCGAGAACGCAAAGCCGAGGTACGACGAGAACCGCAGCGCCGAGATGTGCTTGAACAGACCGAGCGGCAGGATCACGGTCAGAAACACGAGCCAGACCGTGGCGTTCACGTACGTGCGTTGCGTCGCAGCGTCGAGCTGCTCGAACGGCTGGCTGTGCGGCAAGTAGAAGAGCGTAACGAGCGTCGGCGCCATGTCGCGCACGACGCGTACGCAGCCGACACATGCGCCAAAGACGGCAAACGTAGTGAGAAAGCCAACGGTCTTTGCGAGGCGCGGCCCGCTCGCGTACACTGCGAGCTCTTGGTACGTCTCGCGCATCTCGTCGTGGCCGCTTGCCGTTGCGACCGCGACGTGCACGCGCAAGATGACGTCGGCTGTAAACGCCATCGCAGCGCCAACGAGGCAGAGCGTTGCGACTGCTGCACCGGGCGGTAGCAGCACGAACGTGTACGGCACCGAGAGCGTGCCGGCGCCGATCGCCGACATGAGCAGCGTGAACGGCACGGCGCAGTTGCCAAAGAGCCTCGCAACGCCGACGGTCGTCTGCTTTGCGCGACTACATGGGTCCTCGGATGCACGGCGCGACACCGATGCAGCGAGATGGAGCAGCTCGGGACCGTCGACAACTGCCGGGAAACCCGACTCGAACGACGCGAGATGGTCGCGCGGTGATGTCGTTGAGCGTGCGCTTGTGATCGTGTTGGCAGCGTACGTCGTGTCGCGTGCAACAGCAGTCGGCTGCAGCAGCGGCGCATGCTCTCGGTGTCTCGTCATTGCGTGTGTATGGCGATCAGCTGCAGCAGTTGGCAATTGCTCGCGTAGATCGCGGTCCCTACAGATCGTAGCTCCTTGCGTCCGCTCGTATGTGTCAGCGCTGTTTTGCTTGCTGCTCCTCATTGCCACACGCACGTTCCAGCTTCAGTCCGACGTTGGATGATGTAACGATGGTGTGGTGCAGCATGTCCGTACTTTGACGCACACTCACAGTGCGACCAGCTCCATTTGCTTTTGTGCTGTTTTCAGTATAGCGCATGAAAGTATGACCAACCGCGATCCGCGTGTGCGATTGGTCGGATGTGATATCGAGTCACGGCTTTGTACGATCGAGTGGACCACATGAATTTGTTTAGCTGCATCGGCGGCACAAACAACAAACTGCTCGAACAGGCGACCACCTTCTCGTGTCGATGCGGCCAGGAGCTGCTGCTTGTGTGCGTGCGTGGCTAGCGCGATGAATGCGCCATCATCCGCACCTGTTCATTCCGCAATCTTCTCCACCACAAACGCCGTGCCGGTTCGCATTGCATCCACAGTCTTTGATCCGGCGTGCGCAACACACGAGCGTATCGCCATTCGACAACATCATCACTGCTGCTACAAGCACAACACAGACACAGCCACAGACACACACACAGAGAGAGAGAGAGAGACGACACAATGGCGACGTGCACACCTGCGACGCTGTATGACCCTACACTGTACGACTCGCTCGAGGCGTACGTCGAGCAGATGAACAACCAGCTCGCAAACAAGAGCGCACTCGAGATCATCGAGTGGACGTACACAACGTTTGGCGCCGGCGCGGTGCTGTCGTCGAGCTTTGGGATCCAGTCGGCCGTGATGCTCAACCTCGTACGGAGCGTCGCCAAGACGATCCCAGTCGTCTGGATCGACACGGGGTACCTCCCGCGCGAGACGTACCTCTTTGCAGCGAGCCTCACCAAGCAGCTCGACCTCGACGTGCGCGTGTACCAGTCGCCAGTCACACCAGCACGCATGGAGGCGTTGTATGGCAAGCTCTGGTCGCTCGAGACGCCCGAGGCGCACAGGCAGTACGGCTTCCTTCGCAAAGTCGAGCCCATGCAGCGCGCGCTGAACGAACTGAACGCGACCGCATTGCTCGTCGGTGTGCGTGCCGACCAGACAGCGCACCGCGAGTCGATGCAGACCGTCAACATCTACGACGGCCGGCTCAAGATCTGCCCAATTCTCCACTGGACGAAGCCTCGCGTCGAGCAGTACATGGCCGAGCACGCGCTGCCGTACCATCCGCTCAAAGCCCAGGGCTACGAAAGCGTCGGCGACGCGCACTCGAGTCGCCCTGTGACGGACGCCGACCGCGGCAACGACCGCGCCGGTCGTTTCAATGGCAAGCAGCAAGAGTGCGGACTCCACGTGGAGCTCGACATGACGCTCGATGACTTGCAGGTCGTCGACGACCCGCTCGCATACACCGATGCGGAGCAAGCGATTGCCGAAAAGACGCAGCAGAGCAAAGGCATCGTCGTGTTTACAAAGCCGACGTGCAAGTATTGCGTGGCGACCAAAGAGCTCTTGAGGGTGCGCGAGTGGGCGTTTCACGAGGTCGACGTGCCGTCGCAAGTGTCGATTCCGACGCTGCAGCGGATTGTTGGCAAGCCAGTGCGGACCGTCCCGCAGATCTTTATCGACGGCACGTACATTGGCGGCTACACGGAGCTCGTGACGCACCTCGGTGTGCCGTCCAAGTTTGCTTGACTGTAACGAATCCGGATGATGGTGTGTGAGCTGCAGTGGATAGAGACCGATCCAGCGATACAGACAGACAGACAGACAGATGCATCCATTCGAGTGATTGCGAAGAGCTACTCTCGTTGTGATACCCTGTAATAGATGATCACTCACTGTAAATAGGAGGTTCTTGCAATGTGCGCATGCGATATGCTAGTTGCGCTATGTAGGGACATGACGTGTGACTTGTATGCGAGTTGCTGAATGCGAGGCGCCAGGTGATCAGAGCTCAATCGAACAACCATTTCGCCATTATTGCCATCGCGAGACGTCACGCACCAGTCTCATCGTACTCGAGGACGTACGCAGCAGCAGCAACACACACGTACACACACGCACACCATGGGCGAGTTCTACAACGTGCTCGGTCTCTTGGGCTCGTTTGTGATCTCGGCGTCGCTCGTGCCGCAGATCATCAAAGTGTATACGACCAAGAGTGCGCGCGACATCAGTCGCAACTTCCAGCTGCTGTACGTGCTCGGGCTCGTCATGATCATCATCTACGGCATCGGTGAGGCGCTCTGGCCGATCTACATCCCGTGCTCGCTCGAGCTCGTCGGTGGCCTCGCGCTGCTCTATATGAAGTTCTACTACGACGGCAAGCACGACGGCTTGGCAGACGACAGCGAGCAGCTCAAGCACGTCGAGTCGGGTGCTGGTGCTGGGTCGCCGCGTGTGCCGACGTTTGACATTGCGCTCACGCCCAAGTAAGACACGAGGGCGTGTGCGCATAGCGACTAGTCTAAATCAGTAGGAGAGCGGATAGAGACGTCGAGTGGACGTTTGCGCCACGTAGAGCAGGCGTCCACGTATGCATGTACGAATGAGTACAGCGCCCGCCCGCACATCCGTCTGTTGTCTCGCTGTTGCCACTCTTTGTAGTAGGATGCGAGTGATATAGCGAACCATCAGACGCGACTTAGTCGATGCATGCGAGTGATGTTTCTGACAAGCGGCTCGGTGCTGAAGCGTCGCCGCCTTGTCAGTCCACTACAGTTGTTGGTTCAATCGACACTGCAGCACTCCCTCACATAGCTCGCTCCAGGTGCACTTTGAGTCGCCATGGTGCGTGCGCTTGCCGGACCATCGCACACATACATCTACGTATACACTGCGTGCAGCTTCTGGGCGAACCTGAGCTGTTCGTTTACGGTGTGTACGCATGTGTCTGTTACGCTGCAGCCGCCCAAGAAGAAGGGCAAAGTGCCAAAGAAGACCAAGGAGCAGCTCGAAGAAGGTGCGAGTGCTCTCTTGGCTTAAGCCGACTTGACGACCCTGTACGACGCAGCCTCGCTAACGACTGGCTGTGCGCCACTGCACTCGCGCGTCCCAATCACTATAGAGCGGCGTTTACAGGAGGAAGAGGACGCGCGACTGCGTGCAGAAGAGGAGAAGCGACTCGACGAAGAGCGCAAGAAGCGCGAGCTCGAAGACGCGCGACGTCGCGAACTCACCGCGAAGAACCGCGCAGCTGAGCTCGAGCGGTTGCGCGCCGAGTACGACGCGACGAAGCTCGACATCGAGGGCAAAGTGCAGCGACTCGCCGAGATCCTGCGTGCACAGAAGGAGGCGCGAGACGTACGTACGGACTGATAGTCAACCGCTTCGCTGTGCGTTGCGCAATATGGCGTATACCATGTACTGTACTGCATGACTGTGTGGCTCGTAATGATATTGTATACGCTGTGTATTGTATACGTTTTACATTGCATTCGTTGTGTATTGCATACGTTTTACATTGCATTCGTTGTGTTCATATGTTGCCAACCTCGTGGTATTAACGTCACGCTGTACCATACACAGTGGGAGAAATACTTGGCATGCGAGCCGCGACCCGACGCGCAGGTCGAGGGCGACATGAACTCGTTCCTGAACTCGTGGTCGCTCGAAGTCTCAACCGACATTGCGGAAGTCGCCGCTGCGTGTGCGAGCGCAACCGACGTGATCGACGACCTCGCAAGCGTCGGCGCGAACGCACGTGCGACAAACGACACTGCGCTCGACGCACAGTGTAATACGTTCACAACCAAGATCGAGCAGCTCATGCACGACAAGATCGAATTTGCAACACGCCACATATTGCAGTACGCCGACGAGTATACCGACAGCCAGTCACGGAGCGAAGTCAAGCTTGCAAGTGTCAGCGGCGCACTCAAGCTCGGACTGTGGGTGAACTTGGTCGCGAAAGGCTCGCGCAACAAGCGCATTGACTTTCCCGACCTCGGCGTCGCCGTCGACTTGCCGAAAGCCGTTGTCGTCCAGTCGCTCGCGCTCCGCGTCGTGCACGTCCCGTTCGACGCACTGTCGGCCCGTAATCTGAACAACATCGACTGTGCACTCGGCGGTGTGTACTCACTCGAGCTGCTTGCGCTCCCGCCGCCGCCAAAGCGCGCACACGGCTGGATGATGCGCGACGTTGCCGACCCAACGGAGCCGCTCAAGCGGCTGCACTACCCGCTCGACGGCATGGTCGTGTCGGCGGCATTGCCAGTCAAAGTGAGTATCGCGCTGCCACGATACGCGATCTACGATGCTGCGGCTTTACGCATCGGGTGGTGGGACTCACTGGCGGAGCGCTGGGACGAAGACGGCGTGACCGACGTCGTGCTCCATACCGAGACCAACAGTGTGACGTTCAGTACGATGAAGCTCACGCACGTTGCGGTCTTACAACAGCGCGACCTCAACTACCACAAGTTTCGGTGGCACCTCACGATGAGTAACAGCAGTAGCAGCAGTACAACAACAACGACGACAACAGCACCAAACACTGCGCACCTAAGGCTCGAGACCGAGTTCTACGACGCGATCCACTTTGAAGTCGCAGCTGCTGGCTGCCGCCTCGTCTCGCCACAGCTACCGCAGCTGAGTGACCTGCTGAACACGTGGCTCCCGCCTGGTTTACTACTCACGAAACTCGCAGCGTCCGGCATTCGGCTCTGTCCGGCACTCGACGACGACTTGCGCTTTCACGTCACGCCCAAGCTCAAGATGCTCGAGGACCGCGTGATCGACGAAGTCGTGAGCGTCGTGTCGGCGTTTGAAGTCGCGATCGGGAACCTTGGTACTGCCAGCACTGGTTCGAATGATAGAGCCAGTACCAAGTGGCTCAGTGCGCTCGAGAGTCCGCGGCAGGTCGTGTTTGCCGTGAAAGAGATCGACTGGCCGTACATTACGAGCGACGTAACGGACAACAACAGTAGTCCGGACTTCCATTCCAGCAGTAGCGCTGAGCTACGCGACACCAGCTTAACGAGTGCTGCGTTCGTGAACGTCCTGACCGAAGTCGACGACGACGCGAGCGGCGGCGGCGTCAAGTTTCGCATCGATTGCTGCATTGGCGACAATGACGTTGACGATCCATACGACACGCATGTGCGGCTCCAGCACGCACTCGACGCCATTGCGTCACCGGATGCAAAGGACCGCATGGAGAACGCAAACGTGCTGTTTGAGTTCACGCTCCAGAAGCTGTTGCGGCTCTTGCGGCTCTTTAGCTACTCGCGGCCGCTGTGTGTTGCTGCGCCCGAGTCGGTATCGGCACTCAGTACGCAGCTGGTGGCAAACGACGAGCTGCTTGTGTCAGCTGCGACAGCAGCGACTGACGAACTTGGGGTCGACGACACGACAGCAGCAGCTGCGATGCCGCCCATCGACGACATGAAAGACGCTAGTGCGAGCGAGTCAAGTGCAGCACACGACCCGCTTGCAGGCGACAGCATGTGAGTCGGTACTGCACAGCACGACGACAGAGCACGATCGATTCAGTAGTAACGAAGAAGTTTGCACCGTTGCCGAATAGCAAGTGTATGAAATGCACCATTCTTGACTGTATAATACACCATTCTTGAATACGAACTGCACCATTATCGAATAGCACGTTCATGAATTACGTGGAGAGCCTCAGCGGTCACACGGAGCTGCTCGCGAGTACTTAGTAGCTCCAGCTCATTTGTCGACAAACTGCATCGAGCGGTCCCAGAGCGCGCGCGCAAGCGCTTCGTCGTGACTCTGCGCGGACGTGTGGACGAGGTGGTCGACGTGCACGTACGCGCCACTGGCCCACGGCAAGTCGCGGTCGCTTGCAAGCCGCGCTAGGACCGCGCCGGACTGCTTGGGCGTACTTAGTGCAATCGCTCCCGGACGGACAAACGCAATCGCTTTAAGTACGCTTTTGACAATCAACCACCCGAGTGCCGAGTGGTGGCGGAACAGTCCAGTGTCCGGTACAAAGCCTGGCGAGTACACGTACACGCGCACTGCTGAGCCATAGCGCCGCCTGAGTTCGTAAGCAAACAGCACGTTGCACAGCTTGCTCGTTGCGTACGCCTGCATTGGCGGCCAGTCGCTACTATTGCTCTTGCTCATGCTGCTGTTACTACCATACGCAACGCGGTCCCAGTCCGAGACGTCGGGCTTGGCGGCATGGCTGCTACTGCTGTCTGGGTCGTGCAGTGACGACGTGACGACGACAATGCGCGCGCAGTCAGTCGAAGCAAACAGCTCGGCGTGCAGCAGCGCTGTTGCGAGGAGGAAGTGGCCGAGGTGGTTTGTTGCAAACGTCGTCTCAAAGCCGTCGGCGGTCGTTGCAAGCGGCGGCGACTCGACGCCGGCGTTGCACACGAGCGCAAACAACTTGTGCTTGCGCTCAATGAGGCGACGTGCAAGCGCACGTACAGACGCGAGGTTGGCGAGATCCGTTGCAAGACCCTCGGCAGTTGACGTCGCGTGCGCTTCACGGGAAAGCAATGCGACAGCCGCTTCGAGTCGTGCAGCGTCGCGGCCAATTGCGATCACGTGGGTGTGCGGCATTGCAACGAGTACGCGGCAGCACTCGAGACCGACGCCGGACGATGCGCCTGTCACGACGATCACCTGCGCGGCCACATCAGCATCGCCATAACTGCCAAGCGCTGTTAGCGGCTTGCTCGTCATGCTTGTTGACTTCGTAGATCTTGTTGAGAATGGCAACAACACAATTTGACGATTCAAATTTGATTTGCTGTCTCGACACAATAGACGACGTTTTATAACATAGTCGCGACTGTGATCTTGTTGATACCGCACGTTTTTGCATGTTATGACATACCAAATGTGGCAGGATCAATAGCACTATTATTGACATATCGTACACTATTTTCAATACAAACGTCAAGAGATTGCGATTGTGTCTATCACATGTGATTGGTCCATTCTTGCTACTCGCGTCAAGGAGAACCACATGTCCGCACGAAACGTGCAGTCGAGTGGAGACAGTATCGATGCAGCACGTCTTTTCGGACTGTCCAGTCGCTAAGAAAGCCTGCAGCGAATGCCAATCGCGATGGTCCCGTCCCGGGCTGTGCCAAAAACATCGGAATCGACTTATGTGGCTCGATATTCCAGACGCTCCAAAGTTGGCGAGTCAGATTGTTAAAGATGATCTAAACGATAGCGCAACAGACGACACTACGCGACATTCTCTGCTACTCTTCTCAACTGCTTTGGCGGCTCGTGGCGTTCACATCAATTCATGCGGTTTGATGCGCGTTACAGATCATATGAGTACGACGTTGGAGATGACGCGGAATCGTTGTTGGCGTACTACAAGATATTTTCTGGCCTCCGTCGACGCACATGGCGGACGACACGATGCTGCTAGGTGCAGCGCAAGAGGAACCAACGCAAGCCTCTGTTGAAGAAGAAGAAGAAGATCTCGCCGCAGACATATCTTGCTGAGGTGTGGTACGACTAGTTCTTGCGCGAAACACGTGAATGGAACTCGGCAGCGACGGGCCAACAAGGGTCAACATTAATATTTACTGTCGCGTTCATATAGCTCGTTGTCGACGATGGATTTATAATCAATAGGACGCCGCAGACGTCAACGCATGCGCGCACACATGAATCAACCGGCAGAGGCGGACATGACCGACTTCCTTCGCGTTCGCGGTATCCATGCGGCTGAAGCGTCTTCAATCCTGAAGCAATTGCATGTCGCTCGCGTACAGTGCACTTAACTGTTAAATCTAACGATTGGAGCTATTGCGTCCCCTCGCCTCTTGCAACGCAAGATATCACGAAGGTCAAAGCGATCTATATATATGCACATCATACATACAAATGCTTCTCTGCGTCACTCGCGCAGTTGAAGTTGATGCTCGTCACTGCCGAGCATATGAGGCAGTGGCTCGTCGCTCGCCGCGCTGCCCAAAGATGCCACGCGCATTTTAAGCTATTCGAGGATGAACTGAACACAAATCTCTCCGTGCGCACGATCATTGCCAAACGTCGCGACCGCCAGACGAAGAGCTGGTTCTATCTAACCGACGGGGAGCCGACATGAGATCCTGCGTCGTTCTTATCACACGCATTGATTACCAAGTTCAAATTGTAG
>JAADXO010000175.1:0-24370 GCA_023337825.1 Globisporangium apiculatum | reverse complement strand
ATTCCACATTGAGCTGTTCGATAGCGTTTTATTGTTCTTTCAAACAAAACAAGGAATGATTAACCAGCGATAACGCACAAAAGAGAGAAACGACCATATATTGTCGAATCACTGATAATCAAAATGGATTTCAGCTGGTCGTTCCACCACTGCAGCTCGACAGATTGCTGGCGTACTGTTTCACTACATGGTACTTGATTCGAGGCAACAGAGACCAAAAGACACCTTTGCTTAGCCTGAACTCGGAGTGGAAGAGATCATGCGACGTAGCGAGTGTGCACGAGAGCGAGGCGAAGTGCGCAAACCAAACGAGTCTTGCGTTGGGTGCACACCGACTGTTCGATGCGTCGAGGTGCGGTGACGACGACGCGCCAGAGGTCAAGTGCGAGCACGACTTCGGCGTCTTGCATCGCTTGCTGGCGCTCGCTTGTTCTCGGCATTGCTCGCAAATGACGACTGGTCTTGTGATTGGACGAAATGAAATGATTTTTGTATGCGTCTGTTGATCATCCATTTGGTCTATTTTCTTCTGACTATATATGGTGTACTCCATTTTTGCATCAGTTCAATATTCCTGTGTTATTCGACACATGTAGCCACAATAATTGTATTCGGCTAGATTGTGATTTTGCGCCAAATATCCGAGCATCAATGACATTCTTGGTTTGCTCGCTTGAGCATCGTTTGGGGCGTTGTGTCGGTCGCTCATTTGCCTTTTTGCGCCGCCATCTCCACAAGTCTCCATCGCAGTCGTTCCAGGTGCGCGCACTCGAGAGCTCGCTGAGAGCAAGCGTAGCAGTTGAGATAGAGCGAGAGCGAACACAAAGTCACAGTCCTGATCGCTTCTTGCTCCCATTTGGAGCTCGCGCGGACATTTGGTGGGTTGGGAAGGTGGCAGATCGGATCGGGGAGGGCTGCGCTTCCTCTTCCTCTGGGCCGCGCGCATGCATCGCGCTCAGTAGAGACGCTTGTCACGTGTGTGCTAGAGAGCACGCGCGCACGCACGCACATACACTCATTGCGCCTGCATTTGCACTGTCCTAACGCACTGTCGATGATCACACTGCATGGTAGACACCAACGACCTCGCACACAAGAGTGACCCAAGCGATCGGCCTGGTGCGCACAACGCAAGAGCTGGCGATAGCAACACAGTGCTCAGCGTTAGCAGTACCAGCAACAACAGCATGCGGCGTTCAACGCGCATCGTTGCAGCGTCGGCCGAGAAGGAGACCAAGCGCATGGCGCCGTTGATCGCTGCGCACTCGCAGCAGCTCCGAGCGGTGCGTTTGTCTTCGTCGCTGTGTATGTGCGTACTCGTATGTGCATGCGTGTGCTGGTGTGTATGTGTGCGCGATGACAAGCGATGGACGGCACGTTGACGCATGTACTGCGAACTGACGCGACTGCGCACGCACAGTCTGGCGGTGACGACGACGAGTGGCGCCCACCCACTGCGGACGACGACGAGTTCGAAGAAGGCGAAGAAGAAGACGACGACGACGACATGAGCGACGCGAGCGACGAGGACTTTTCGATCGTCGAGCACGAAAGCAGCGTCGGCGACACGGCGCGGCCGCGTGTCAAGCGACCGCTGACCAAGACGCCGGCAGCAGCCGCGCGGCCGCTGCTGCGCAAGCGCAAGGTCGTCGAAGTCTCAGATAGCGACAGCTCAGACCCCGAGGTCACGGTGATAGTGCGTGCGAGTGCGCCGTCTGCAGCTGCGCGCAGCAAAGTGCGCGAAGTCGCCGCCCGTGCAGGCGCGAGCGCGCAGCCAGTCAAGTCGATCCTCAAGCGCCCCAAGCCAGTTGGTGGCGCTGCATTGCAACCGCCACCACTGCCGGCAGTACCTAAACGAGTATCAGGCAAGAGCGCAGCTGTCGCCAAGCGGTCGCGTACGAGTGACAAACCGTCCAACAATGGCAGCGACAACCGCAGCAGCGACGTGCCGATGCGCAGTCACGACGCAGTCGAGAGCCATCGTCGACCGATGAAGCAGCGCGCACTGCGGACGTCCGAGAGCTCCGAGTCGTCGACAGTCAGCGCCAGCAGCCGATCCAATAGTAGTAGCCTGACGACCGCACCGCTACCACCACCACCACCACCACCGCCGACGTCGACGACGACGACAAACACGCTTGACCACTTCTTCGAGTCGCTCCTCGCGTGGGATTTGTATGACGCGCTTGCGTCCGAAGCGACCAAGGACTTTGCGTTCAGCGACGCGAACGACGGGTCGGAAGAGGGCGAAGTCGAGCCAGTGGTCGCCCGCGTGCCGAGCCAGTTCCGGTCGTACGACCACTACTTCTCGGTCTGGCAGCCGCTCGCGCTCGGCGAAGTGCAGGCGCAGACGCTCAACAACGTCGGAGCACCAGACGGTGCGCCGCTTGCGGTACCGGTATCAGCTACCGGTTTTGGCGTCACATTCCTCACAAAGACGTGCAAACTGCGCGTCGAGCTCAACAAGCAGCAGCGAACGACGCGGGCAGCGCAGCACGCACTCGACGCGCTCTTTGCAAACGACTTCGTGCTGCTGTCGCCGAGTCACCGGTACTTCCAGGACGCTGCAGCTGCAATCAAAGCGAGTGGGAGCAAGACTGGTACCGATACTAGTACCAGTACCGGCACGAATGTCGATAGTAATACCGATACAAAAACCGGGATCAATACCGACACAACCGAGTCATCAACCGCTAGTACTGACGCAGACGCTGCGACGACCCCGCCGTTTGGGATGCTGGGGATCGTCACGAGCCAGCGCGCATCGCGCGAAGGACTCACAGTCCTCGTGCTCAGCTCGCACTGGCGCGCCATCACACAACCGCAGGAACTGTATCTGTACAAGCTCACAAACTTGATCACGAGCGTCCGCGAGTTCCGCGCGCTGTGCGACTGCCGCGACTACGAGCTCCTGCCGCTGTTGTTGTCGGGCACGCACCGCAAGGGCTCGATGCGGCTCGACTCGCTCGGCGCCGAGTACGTGCGCTGGCTCCACCGCACGTTCAACGACTCGCAGCTCGAAGCGATCACAGCAGCAGCGACGTCCGACGGCTTTACGCTCATCAAAGGCCCACCGGGCACTGGCAAGACGACGACGCTCAAGGGCCTGCTCAACTCGCTGCACTTGCGCGAGTACAGTCGGTACTACAACGCCGTGCTCGACGTTGCGAGTCGCCCGGACCACGAGACCGACAAGGCGTGGGCCAAGATCGGGAACGAAAAGCCCCACATCCTCGTACGTCTCTGTCTGTATGAGTGTCGAGTGGCCTGGACTGGACTGGCTCGCTGACACTGACAGTGTTGGATGCGGCCGTGTATGAAACAGGTGACCGCGCCGTCGAACGCAGCAGTCGACAACATTGTCGGCAAGGTCATTGAGGAGGGCTTTTGCGACGGCCAGGGGCGCCGCTACTTTCCCAAGATCGTGCGCGTTGGACGAGGTTTGGTGCGTTGTTGGCGCACGGCCCTTGTAACCGAATGACCTTGTATCCGAGTACACGTTGTGCATTGATACTGATACTGACACTTTGTATGTCGTTGTCTGCAATTGCAACAGAGTGCGAACGTCCGCAGCGTCGGTCTCGACGAGCTGATCGACCAGATCTGCAGTCAGTCGCTCGAAGTGATCGAGAACAAGATCACGTCGTTGTACAACCAGCTCCGCACAGTACGTTGCTGCGTCGTTGTGTCGTAGTGTCTCTAGTCACGGCGTGGACATGCATGGACGCGGTTTAGCACTTGACGCTCTTGCTCCACTCGTTCTCACACATCCACTACACTCACCTATCGCCCATGCAGGTCGAGCGCGACGCCGTCGTGATCCGCAGCCGCCTCCGCATGCTCGTCGCGTCGATCAACGACGACCCCGACGGCTTCCTCGCAATCGAGACGCGCATGCTCGAGCAGCAGCGACTCGACCACGAGCACTTGCAACAGCAGCAGCAGCACGCGTCGTCCTTGCCGCCACAGAGTCCACCACCACCGCCGCCGCTTGGGTCGCCTCTACCGCCTGGGTCGCCTGTCCCGCCAGTGATGCTGTCGCCACCACCATCGCTCGCTGCGACGCTCACGCCGCTGTCGCCGACGTACAAGCCCGGCAGTCCGACGGCAGGTCTCCACAGCTGGCCGGCACCAACGTCACCGACGCTGTACGCGACGTCGTTCGCGGACCCGCCGTCGCCGACGCTACTGTCGAGTGCGACGTTCAGCGGGGCGCCAAGCAGCAGCAATAGCAGCTACTATGGCGCTGACGTTGCAATGATGGCTGTCGAACCAACGCACAACAACATCGACACAGTCGAGGCCGACGATGACGACGAGGACGAGGAAGAAGAGGACGAAGACGAGGCGTTTCCCGTATCGTTTGGTGCTGCCGCAGCCGCCGTCACGGGCTTTGATAGCGCAGCGACGAGCAAAGCGTTCAGCGCGTTCTTTGGCGACGGCGACAGCGAAGAAGACGAAGACGACGAGCCGCTGCCAGTCGCACCAAAGGCTGCAGATACGTCCGCACCAGCGTCTGCGATGACCGTCGACAGTGTTGATAGCGCAGTGTCGATGACAGTCGACGACGACAGTGTTGACAGTGCTGGGTCGATGCCAGCAGCAGCAGCAGCAGCAGCAGCAGCATCGTCGCCGCCACCTCCGCCGGTTCCGCCGCTCTCGGTCGCGCAGCTCCAGCTCACTGGCGACGACGACGAAGAGGACGGCGAGACGGAAGAGGACGAACCGCTACCGAATGGTGTGAGTAGCAGCAGTAGCAATAGTAGCGCACCACCACTACCGCCGTCGTCACCACCACCGCCGCCGCCACCACCACCGCTGGAGTCACCGCCACCACCGCTGGAGTCACCGCCACCGTTGCCAAGAGATCCGCGACGGCGCATCAAGCGGGTCGCACCGCCGCCATCCGAGCCGCCACCACCGGGGTCGCCTGTGTCCGAACCCAAGGACGAGCCAGAGCCAGCAAACGAGCGCACGACGGCCGACAATGTTGACGACGACACCAGCAGCAGTGACGTGAAGCCGCCGCCAAGCGGTCCGATTGACTACAATAGGTACTACCAGTACCGCGAGCTCGCGCAGCAGATCAACCAGTGCCTCGAGATGCTGAACGAGGTGCGACCGACCACTCTCCCCTCTTGCGGCCGTTGTGTATCTATGTGTATATATGACTGTGCAAGTGAACGGACAAACTGACGACGCGGTGCTGTGCTGGGTCGCTCCAATACAGACAAAGCTCGAGCTCCGGCGCTACCAGTTGGCGCGCGAGGCCGCGAACGAGCGCGGGAAGATGAGTCTGCACGGGCGCCAGTCGCTCGAGGGCACGTTCCTCGACACGGCGCACATTGTGTTCACGACGCTGAGCAGCGCTGGCGTCGCCGCGCTCGACTCGAGCTCGCGCTACGACGTGCTCGTCGTTGACGAAGCTGCCCAGGCCGTCGAACTGTCGACGGTCATCCCGATGAAGTGCGTACATTAGCGGGATGTGATGTTGTGTTGTTGTGTACTCTCCCTCTTTTGGGTTATCGCTTGTCTACTCACTTGTTTGTATGACGCACACTTGCAGGTTTGGGAGTCGGCAGTGCGTGCTCGTTGGTGACCCGCAGCAGCTGTCGGCGACCGTGTTCTCGCGCACGAGCAGCCAGTCGCTGTACGAGCGCAGTCTGTTTGAGCGCATCGAGACGTGCGGCCACCCAGTGCACATGCTGCGGACGCAGTACCGGAGCCATCCGCTCATCTCGGCGTTTCCGCGCCACCACTTCTACGGCGGCAAGCTCCAGGACGGCGAGAACGTCAAGGCGCCAACGTACGACAAGCCGTACCACCATCTCGGCCCGGCGTTCCAGCCGCTCACGTTCTGGAACTTGCTCAGCAGCCGCGAAGCAACGTCGCGGTCGGTCTCACGCTCGAACGTCGGTGAAGCCGACCTTGCGGTCAACCTGTACCTGACGCTCAAGAACTCGTGTCCGCCAGACGCGATTGCCGGCAAAGTCGGCATGATCACGCCGTACAGTCAGCAGATGGACGAGCTCCGGTCGCAATTCCGTCGTGCGCTCGGCGACCGCTTCGACCAAGAGGTCGAGATCAACACGGTCGACGGCTTCCAGGGCCGCGAGAAGGACATTATCATCTGTACGTATTGCTGGTTGTCAGATCGTTGCTGGTTGGCGTAGATACAAGGACGCTCCTATTTTAGTGTTTTGATCCTATTGTAAGCTACTATCACTCACACTTGCTATGTTTATGTTCGCTCTCAACAGTGTCGACTGTACGCGCCGATCCAAAGAGCGGCGTCGGGTTCCTGAACGACACTCGGCGCATGAACGTCGCACTCACGCGCGCCAAGTTTGCGTGCTACGTGATCGGGAGCGAGCCGACGCTGCGGTCGTCCAAGCCGTGGGCGGCGCTACTCGACCACGCGTACGCAACCAAGTGCATGGTGCACGTCGAGAACCCCAAGTGTAACCTGCTGACGCTCCAGCCGATGGTTACGCCAGCAGCAGCCGTTGGAACCAAGACCTCGGGCAGCGCGCCTTTGCATCGGCATCGCGATCGCGATCGCGCACCGCCACCGCCACTAAACGTCCGGTTGGCGCCGCCACTTGGTGCTGGACCACCAGCGTCTGGACCGTCGTTTGGCGTCAATGGCGGACCGCCACTGCCGTTCCACACTGGCACTGGCCGGTCGCCTCCGAGTTTCAACGGTACGTCGGCATGTGTCGTACTGGTACTGCTGCTTCTGGGTAGATGTGCGTACTTACGCGAGTGACTGCTGCTGCTCGCGGTCTATTGTGTTGTCGCTGACTGCAGGTGCGCCGTTAGGGTTCCAAGCCGGTTCGGGCTGGCGCGGACGCGGTCGCGGTCACGATGGCATGCGCGGCGGTCGTCGTGGCGGTCGCGGTGGTGGCCGCAACAGTCCAGGTCGCGGTCGAGGCGGTCGCAACAACAGCAACAGCTTTAGCGGCGGCGGTCGCTTTGGCAACCAGCAGCAGCAGCAGCACCCGCATCTGTCGCGAGGTGGCAGCGATTACGACGGATCGCCACCACCGCCACCAATGCTGCTGCACCAGGCGCCACGCGATAACGCGTCTGGGCCGTACGCTGTTCCGCTGAGCGCATCGCTTGCGCCTCGACGGCCATTTGCGCCGCCGCCGCCGCCAATCGGTGGAGGCAGACACAGCATAGGCAGTGGCGGTCCACTACCACCACCACCGCCACCACCGTCACTTGCTGGGCTGCATCTGCGCGGTCCGCCGCCGCCACCGCAGGCACTTGTACCGCGGCCGCGGGATCCACGGCAACGTCGCGAGACAAGTCAGTCGAGGGGCTGAGCAGTCGAAACGAGCGCGTTGTGGAAGTCTCGTTGTCGATAGTCATTGCCCATGGCTGTTTGCGTTTGTTGCGTGATAGTTGTCACTGCTGCTGCTAACTGCGAGTCGAGGACAAACGGACATCTGTCTCGAAGCTAGCATCCACAGGCGTCAGTCAGTTTGGGGGAATCTTTGAAGGACGAACCACATGCTCGAGAGCTGTGCGATGTCGATGCCCTCGGGACTGGATGATCGTGGCACCAACTGGCCTGTAAGCGCGGCTCTGTGTAGCACGTCGCGATAAACCGTCCATGCGAGCGATGCGCACGTGGCATCGAATCACCATGCTGGCTCGTGCACACTCGAGCAGTGCAGTGACGCACAAGGATCGCACCGAGAGGTGTGTCAAGCCGTGCAGGCTTGTCCAAGACGATTGACTGGTCGCTATCACGACGGTGTCACAACTGTGTCACAACAGTGTCACAACGGTGTCAAGAAAAAGTGCAACAACTGTCCAATCCAAATGGACACGTTGATGGACTAACAATAGCGCATCGCCACTATCAACAGCAGCTGTAGTCATCAGACCTACCACGAGCGCTCTCGATACTAACATACGCACACACACACGCGTGCGCGCATACGCTCCGACATAAACGCGCAGAAGCACCATGCAGCAGCCGCGCCTCGTGTTCTCGATGCGCGACAGCATGCCGCAGTTTGTGAGCTGCTTGCGCACGCTCGACGAGTGGAAGCGCGTCCACGCCAAGCGCGCCGACGCAATCGCACAGGCCGAGTTTGACGCAAACGCCAAGCACATCAAGAGCCCATTTGCGCGCTCGCTTCACATCGACGACCTCGTGCGCTTTGTCGACGACACAGTGCTCGACATCAACTTTATGGTCCAGCTGCCGTCGATCGAGCGGTGTCTCGAGCAGTGGTGCGTCCTCGCGTGCACGGCTCCGTATGTGCGCGTGTTTTCAGCTGATTGGTGTATCTGCTGCATCTGTCCGTCCTGTCTTGAACAAGGTGGGAGCTGTACGCCAAGGGCAAGACGGCAGTCGACCAGGACGTGCTCCGTGTCGTGTACTACGACCTCGCGTTCGTGCTCGTCGAGGCCAAGACCGAGATGATCCACAAGAACGCCGTGGCGATGATCATGCGCGCGAGCTGGACCAAGTGGAGCACGAAGGAGCCGCCACTGAGCCAGACCGAGTTCTTTCGGTTGCTCTTCGTCCTCGCGCATCTGGTGCGTGTGTGTTTGTATGGGACTTTGTATAGGCATGCAGTCATGTGACTCTTTCTATCATGTCCTGCTCAGATGACAACGACGAACCGCCTCGGCGACTACGTCGTGTTCTTCCACGAGACGTTTGCGAAGATCCGGCGGCAGTACCAGAGCAAGCACCTGCACACACAGGTGAAGGCGCGCAAGCCCCGCATGCGGCGCAAGTCGACGCTCGACGAGATCCTCAAGCGCGATGGCAGTGACAGCAGCAGCACACGCGCCATGCTCTCGTCAAGCCAGCTCGCAGCAAGTATGCAGCGGACATCGAGCGTAACAGGCAGCACGCTCAGCGTCAAGATGGAGCGCGTGCAGACGCAGAGCAGCAGCGGTATGTCGTGCGTCTTGCATGTAGCCATCTATCGATTGCCCGTTATTTGCGAGTTTATCGGTCCGTGTGCTGTTGAGCCGCTACGCACTGAAAATGTCGCGTGCGCTGCTCATAGCGTCGCTGTGCATGGAGGACGAGCCGGCCGACCGGTTCGTCGAGATCCTCGAGCGCACGTCACGCGGCCAGACCGTCGTTGCCGATCCGTTGCTGCACGACCCGCGGTTCCAGCAAAAGTGGTCGCGCCCAAGCGGCGTCGCAGCGACAGCACCAATGCAGACGCTCGTTGCCGCGCTGCATCCGCTGACGACCACGACGTTCTACCCGCCAATGTTCATCTCGCGCGTGCGCACAACGAGCAGCTCAGCAGTGGTGGCGGCATCGACACTGCGCTCGAGCCAGAGTGCGCCAATGTTTACAAACGACACAGTGCGTCCACTTGACAACGTCCACACACACGCCTGTTTGTCTATCTGGTTCAGACGCCATCTGTCTCTCTGATTTGGATGTCAACTGACTGACTGGCTCTACCATACACACACGTATACATGTGTGGCCGATATACGTAGCCGTCGAGCTTGAGCGAGCAGCACGACCGCGAGATCCTACGTCGCAGTCTCTCGCGCGTGACGCTCAAGCAGCGCATCGACGCGACGCGTACACTGACGGAGCAGCAACAACAGCCGAGTGCGTCGAGTCTGAGTGGACAGCAGCGACAACGAGCGCATCCGCAAGACGCAACGGAGCCGCTCTACCTCGCTATCTCCACATGAACTCGAATGTGACTGTGAACAGAAAGTCGCATCTGCGTCTGTCCATTTGCATATGCAGATCGAAAGCCGATACTGCATCACTTGCTGGCGCTGCTACCCATGAGTCGACGCAGCAGGTACTCGGTCGCGGCAGCGAGCCCTTGCTCAGTGCTCCGGAACTGCACGCGCGCACCCGCAGCGCGCACGCAGCACTCGCTACGTTGCGGGCAGCTCTCGAGCGCAAATTGCGCCGGTGGGAGCGCGACGTGGACGTCCTCGTAGCCAAAGAGCGGCGCGCGCGACGGTAGCGCGTCGGCATTCAGCGCTTGCTCGACGTGGCGCGTGAGCAGCGACAGCGTCGCTTCGAGTCCGCCGAGTTCGAGCTCGAACGTCGACGCGCTGCGCAGCACGGCCGTGAGCAGCTGCTGCAGTCGCGCACGCTTGGTCGCACGTTGCTGCGTGCGCGCGAGGAGCTGCGCAGCAGCGCTGCCGACAGGATCGAGCAGTGCGCTGTAGAAGCCGTCAGTGCGCGCCATCGTGGGCTGCTGCTTGCGCTGCCGGAAGCGCCGGTAGAGCGCGCGCCAGCTGCGTGCGACGTCGCGCAGGATCGAGAGGTACGTTGCGGACGCGACGTCGACGCTCTCTGTCCACACAACATGGACATTATTTCGTACGTGTCCATTTCATATCGGTGTGGTCAGTACAGTTTATGTCCGTATGTCCATGTGGTCGCATCAGTCCATCTGAGTGAAACACTCTGGTGGACACTATGTCGATCACTCTCGTGGACACTCCGGTGGACACTCTCGTGGACAGTGTGGAATGTGCAACACGAACACCCCACCAATACACAACGCACCAGTTAACGGAATGCTTGCAGCCGATGCGAGTGTCGTCTGCAGCGTGAGCTCGTTGTAGTCGATCTTGATCGGTCCAACGCAGACGCGACCACGGACGTCCCAACGCTCCGGGGCGTCCACATGGCTGCTGTTTGCGTCTGCAGCCCGTGGACTGTAGCGCAACCCAATGTACAGGAAGCCGTCGTCCGGGTCCTTGATGTAGTCGGTCGCGACCGAGTTGTTGCGCGCAAGAGCGCGGTCGTGCGACGGACTAAAGAGCGTCGCGTGCACGAGGCCGAGGCGGAGCTCGACGAGCAGCACGGGCGACGTTGCGGCACCGATCAGCACAGCACCAGCGCAGCGCTCGATGCCGACTTTGAGAAACTCGCAGCGTGGCGAGCGGCTCGGTTCAGCATCAGCGTCCGCGTCCGTCGAGGTCGACTCGGACGTCGTGACAGCGCGGTCCCGGAAGACGCAGAGCGAGATCGGGCCGATGCTCCAGTTGAGCAGCGGCACGCGCTGCCGGAGCACCCACGCCGGCACAAAGACGTGCTGCAGCCAGCGCTGCGTCGCCATTGGCGGCAGCTTGTGCGTCGGCGGCGCGGCAGGCTTGGTCGGACTCGATCGGCTGTCGGCCTTTGTCGGACTCGATCGTATAGTGGCTGTTTTGCTGCCGAGTAGTGCGCTGGTCGACGCGACGTGGAGCTGCGCAAGCTGGAACGTCGCTGCACCAGCTCCTCGTGCGTGCGTCGGCAGCGCCGACTCGGTCGCGCTGCGTGTGATGTGGTCATGATGTGCGACAGTGTCAGCTGGCAGCTCGGGTGGCCGCGTGCTCGTCTTGGACGGCGAGTTGGTAGCCGGCGACGCTGGCTGCGACGGCTTTGGTGTGGGTGCTGCGGTGTCTACTGACCGCTGCTTGGACGGCGACGCTGCCGGCGACGCTGGTGGTGACGCCGGTGGTGACACGAGCCCTCCACTCTTGGGCTTGCACGCGCGCAGCGTTGCGTCGGCGACTGCGCGATAGCGACGCTGCTTGGCAACTGGCAAGTGGAGCACGAAATCCGAGAGCTCCCACTGCTCGTCACGGCTCAGTGGCTCAAGCACCGGCACAAGCGGCGCTGCGACTGATGGATCCTGTGTCGCATCCACTGGCTTGCGTGGACTCGCTGGCATCCCGAGCAGCTTCTTGCCGTATACGACCATCTCGAGCGCGTCCGCGCTCAGGCTGCGCGTGTACAACTCGACGTACCGATGCGACCGCGCGTCATCGTCACCCTCGGCTGCCAGTGCCGCAAACGCGCTGCGGTGCGCAGTGAATCGCACGACGTGCGCGTTGCCATCGCGCTTGGCGACGAGGACGCACCACGTTGCAAAGCGCCACATACAGCGGAGCCACGTAGACGTGCGGCGCTCGGGTGCTGGTGTTGTCAGTACGTCGCTGTCGATGTCGACAAGCGGCAGCAACGCTGAGCCGACAACGCGCACGACGGGCGGAGAGACGTGCAAGCGGTCGACGCAGCTTGGACGCCACTGCCGCATGCGTGTCTGCCGGTCGAACGCGCTCAGCCACGCGAGTTCGTCCGTGACAGCGCGGAGCTGCGCAAAGTCGGCATTGACGCGGAGCGCGTCAGTCACAACGTCGACTGCTGCGACTGTGACTGCAACGGCCGACGTGTCGCTACTCGACGGCTTGCGCAGGTCGAGCTTGAGCCAGACGACAGCAGCAATGAACAGGTCGCGGCGTGGATCAGGTGTAAACGCACGCAGCGCCATCGTGCGAAAGCGCTCGAGCACGCGCGTGCGGGTCGTTGGTGTTGCAGCTGCGCGTGCCGGCGGTGGTGGCAGCGACGTAGTAGTAGCAGCAGCAGGCGCGGGACTATCGGCGACGAACGTATCGGCGTGGAGGTCGCAGTACACCGACAGGTTCTCGAGCGTTACAAACTTTGAGCGCGTGCCATCTGCAGTCTGTGGGTACGTCACGCCATGGAGTGCGCGTCGGTGTAGAATCTGCTCGTCTGTGTCGCGGGTCGCCAAGTGGATCGACTGCAGTGCATGGAGGTGCGCGTGCGAGTGAGGACACTACGACTCAGCACTTGCAGGTCGCGCAGTATACCGTATACCGTAGACAGTACACAGCACAACACAGTTACGCACCGAGAGGTACACGCCGTGCGCGATCGACTCGCCGTTCAACTCGCCCTGCGCAAGCGGTGCATTCGGTCGCACTATTAGAACTCACGCGCACACGCATGCGTGTTGCATCATGTAGGACGCAGCAGAGAGCGCACCTCGAGACGGATGTGGATGCGCTCGAGCTGGATCGTCATGTCGGCGACTGCGGCCTGGAAGCGGCTCTGCAAAGCATGTCGCGTCGTGTACGCGTGAGCGAGAGCATGACAACGAGTCGCTCTATAGGCTCATGTACAGTGCAGTGTGAAGCGCCATGGTCGCACCGAGATCCACTTGGCAGGCGACACAAACGTCTTCTTGCTTGCGTCGGTCGTGGCTCCACTTGTCTGCTGTTGTTGCTGCTGCATCTTCTTGGCATATGACGGCGACGTGAAGCTCTGAAGGAGCGCGATGAGCAGGTCCTTGGCGTAGCGGAAGAGCAGCTCGTTCGTCCAGTCAACGTCTTTGCGCCGCAATACGAGACAAACGTCCGAGACGTGCAGCGAGAGCGGCGCGCCTGCGACGGCGCCGACGAGCCCTTCGACCCGACAGTTGCCAATGTAGCCCGCCGCGAGCTCAAACGGCAGATGGAGCGCATTGATGACCTGGGGTCTCAGCCATGTGCACGTGTTTGTGAGGATTTGCACACTACAGTACTGCGGCTGCTGTACTACGCGTGCTCATGCATGCAGTGACGCAGTGGTGGGCGGAACGTACCTGCGTGTTGACAAAGACGTCGCTGATGCTAAAGTGGCTCGCATCTGCTCGACGTCAGTAAGCGTGTGAACACAGGGGAAAATGAGAGTGCGCTTTCGCAAGAACCGTGCAGCGCTCACAGACATGTGTGTGTCCTTGACAGGTACGTGCGAGCCACCAGCATAGACAGCGCGTCGTGTGCACGACACAGCGGACCCACCAAAGAGGTCGCCAAGCGAGAACGCGACGTTCGACTCCTGGACGTCGACGAAGAACTCGTTCAGCAGCTGTGCAATCGTCTCAAAGATCATTGCGACTGCGTGGGGTGGGCGTACGCGTGTGCTCACGCACGCAAGACTTCTGCGCTCGCTCAGTCGTGCTGCTGCTGCTGAAGGTGCGCGATGCAATTTGGGACGTGAAGAGACGCGATGATTGGAGCAATGAATGTGTCACCACGAATGCCACACCAGTGCCACATGAGTGACACACCACACACTCGGAACAGATCGTGTTGTCGCTCCACGTAGCTTCTGGCGACCTCGGCAGCAACAGCAGCAAGCAAGCAAGCGCACGAGTACACACACACACACGAGGGCGGCAACGAGCACATACACATACACACACGAGTCAGGATGATCAAGTTTGTGCTCATGGTGAACAAGCAGGGCCAGACCCGTCTGGCACAGTACTACGACTTTTTGTCGATCCAGGAGCGCGTCGCGCTCGAAGCCGAGATCATCCGCAAGTGTCTCGGCCGCAACGAGAACCAGGTTCGTCGCGCGCTGTGCACTGTCCCTCCCTCCGCTCCCTTGCGTAGCATGTGTGTCTGCGCTGCGCATCGACTCACAGCGACTGTGTTGTATCGTCGACTGCGTGCGCACGGCAGTGCTCGTTCGTCGAGTACCGCGGCTACAAAGTGATCTACCGGCGATACGCGTCGCTGTTCTTCATCGTCGGCGTCCAAGACGACGACTCCGAGGTGCGTGCGTGTGTGTACATGCGTCGCTCCGCTCGTAGCGACTGCTGTCTGACAGACGCGTTGCGCGCGTATACGTTACTTTGCAGAACGAGCTCGGCGTGCTCGAGTTCATCCACGCGCTCGTCGAGACGATGGACAAGTACTTTGAGAGCGTGGTACGTGTATAGTAGCTGGCGATGATGTGTGCGTCCACCTGCTGCTATGCTGCTGCTCACCCGTTGGCTCGTGCGTTGTATCAAATGCTATTGTTCCTGACTGTGCGGGTTGATCGATCGCCTGTGCGGCTACGCTCACTGTCGCGCTCCAGTGCGAGTTAGACGTACGTCCAACACGACGACTGCTTGGCTATGCAATTGCATGCGGCGTGGCCACTCACGCGTTGCTGTCTTGCTGTGTATGGCGCATATACGTCGCACGTACTCCAGATCATGTTCAACCTCGAGAAGGCGCACTTCATCTTGGACGAAATGGTCATGAACGGCTACATTGTCGAGACGAACAAGATCTCGATCCTCAAGCCGATTCACCTCATGGAGAAGTCGTCGTAGGGCAACGCGCAGGCGACCTGCAACTACGTCGCTCGATTGTCGTTGAGTGGAGAGAATGACAGAGGCCAACGAGGTCGTGCGTGGCTAGAGTATGCGCTTGAGGAGGTTTCGTTGTATCTCGGTGACCGGGTTATTGTGTTCATCATGCCATTGTCAATATTGACTTGATGTTTGTAGCAAGTGCAGGAATTGGGAAAACTTGCTCACTTGGCAGCTGTTGCCTTGCAAAGCCTGACAATCGTCACAGCGAGCAATCGTCACTGCAGGCGCCGTTTGTCGACAGGAGGTGGCTCGCTGTCGCTCTCGCTGTCGCTCTCGCTGCCACTGCATCCTCCACTGCTGCGTTGGAGGAGTAGTTGCGGCTGTGAGCGCATCGAAGACCGAGCAGATCACTGCGTTGTAATACCGACCCACTCACTCGCTCGCTGTCGGTGGCCACGACCACACGTGCTGCAATTGCCGCTCGCCATACAAACGCCAAGTGAACGCGGCGCCTGCACATACCCACACCTCTTCCAGTCTTTGCGACAACACTCGCGATCCACGCGCACGCACATACGCGCACTGCACACGCGCACCTCGATACACACACGCTCACTACAGTAGTCGGCGATAGCACACAGGCACAAACTGTCGCACAGCCAGCCAGACACACACAGACACAGACACACACAAAGCTACACAGCTACACAACAACACAGATCAAGCTGTCTGCATTTCACCACGATTGACGCAACCACACCGCACACGATGAAGCGCAGCGAGGAGCTCCCATCGTTCGAGGACGAGACCGCGCGCAAGAAGAAGCACACGAGCGTCGTGTGGGAGACGTTCTCACCTGTGAGCAGCAGCGGCGCGCGCGACGGTGTCGTCGACTCGGCCAAGTGCAACGTGTGCAACAAAGTCTTTAGCACACGGCACGGCACGTCGTCGATGATGCGCCATGCGAAGCGCCATAGCGACAGCCCAAGTGGTGCAGCGTCTGCTAAGAAGCCAAAGAAGAGCAGCGCGAGTGCGAGTCTAGTCAACAACGGCAGCAGCAGCAGTGTCAAGAAGAGTCCTGTGCTGAAGAAGACAGCGGCTGCCGACAGCCCCACGTTGGACGAGACCAGCGCAGGCGTCAAGCGCCAGCGGCTGCGCACACTTACCGGCAGCCTCGTCGAGTGGCTCGTTGCCGACCGCATCGACCCAAACGTCGTGACGCACGACACGTTCCTCGACGTCCTCGCTGCTTTGACTGCTACTGGCGCGAACACCACGCGGCCAAGCGCATTGCTGCCGCCACCTGATGCTTTGCGCAAGACGCTCGAGCGCACGTACTTTGGTCTGTTTGCGCGCGTGAGCGAGTACGTCGGGCGGTCAGCCGTTGGGCGTGTCGCGTTCTCGTGCGACACGTGGTCGCAGCGCGTGCCCAAGGGCTTTGTTGCCGTGCACGTGCACTGGATCAACGCCGAGTGGGAAGCCAAGACGCTGCAGATCGCGCTCGAGAGCTGTCCAGCCGACGCGAGCGCGTCGTTCGTCGCCGATCTGCTGTATACGGTCTTACAACACACGTGGGGTCTCGGCAGCAAGGTGTTGTGTGGCGTCACGCCAGCAACTGGCGACGCAGTCGTTGGGATGAACTTTCTGCGCGAGAAAGCCAAGGTCCTGCTAGGTCTCGACCTCCAAAGTCCGCACTGGCACGTCCCGTGTCTCGGCCACTGTCTCCACATTGGCGTGCGCGCCGCGCTGCGCGAAGTGCGGCACGAGATTGGGAAGCTCCGGTCGCTGTTGGCGTTACTGCGCGCTACAACCGAAGCGCACGAACACTTTGCAGTGCGCACAGCCGCTGAGATCGCGCTCTCGCCGTTCAGTAGTTCTAGTAGTGGTGACAACAGCAACAGCACAGCAGACGCTGTGTTGCCAGCGATGGACGTACCAACAAACTGGCACTCGACGCTCGCAATGGTGCTCGCGAGCGTCAAGCAGCGAGACGCGATCGCAACGCTCTGCAGTGACGCAGCGAGCAGCGGCCTCGGGATCTTTGTGCTCGAAGCGATCGAGTGGGACCTGCTGCTCGCAGTCGCGACGTTCCTCACCAAGTGCGTGCAGCTCGCGACGTGCCAGAGCGCGCAGCGTCCCATCTCGCTGAGCACGTCGACAAACGTGTGCAAAGCGATCGTGAGTCACTGCGAGAGCACAGCCGCAGCAGCAGCTGCAACGAATTCCGCATTCTCAGCGCTCGCAGCGAGCAAGTTGACGGCCGTGTGCGTCAAAGTGCAACGGAGTCTCGAGCCGTTCGATTCCGCACTCGCATCGTCGCCGTATTTTGCACTTGCGAAAATTTTAGACCCGCGGTTTGCAAACGAGTCGGTCGAGAAAGCCGGGAAAATGGACTTTTTACGCGCCATGTTGCGCGCAAAACAACTCGATGACGTTGCACTTCAACGCAGCACGAGCGACCATCACTCTGATTTGCAGCATCACGAGGCAAGTGCAACTACAGTAGCATACTCGTCGACGTTTGATAAGCTGCTCGACATTGGCGAAGGCATTACGGAGGACAACGCACTCGACGGCGACGAAGTCGATCGGTTCTTTGACGCGACGCTCATGCGCGACAAGCGGTCAGACCCGTTGCTGTGGTGGAAGTCGAACGCGACGCGGTTCCCAGCACTCGCAAAGCTCGCGCGCGACGTGCTCGCGATCCCAGCGACCGCGGTTGTAAGCGGCGCTGTGTTCACGCAGAGCACGCACGCACATGCGCTTCATACGGACACGACAACAGCATCGCCGTCGCTAGATGCGGCGAAGCTGTTCAAGTACACGGAGCTCGCACGCGCGTGGCAGCTCGAGCGCCAGAGCTTTGACCGCAAGCGCCGGCGCGACTCGTTCGACTTTAGCGACGTGCTGCTCGAGCCGCCATCGAGCAAACTCGCGTCGTACGAGGAAAGTATTTAGGCAAGATAGCACACACACACACGCGTAGGTGTAGGTACACACACATGAACGACTCGCAAGCAGACGCAGACGCACACACACACATGTGTGTGTCATTGTCAATACAGCAGCAGCCGTGCGCATTGCGAAGCGCGAGTGGCCACACACGTGCTTGTGCAACGTGCTCTTTTGTACGAGTACGTCGGATGTAGGCACCATCATGTATGTACGCACACAGCAAGCACATACACACACACGAGTGCACGTACACACGGGCACCTTGCGCACCAGCGAGTGCTCGATCGCTATCGCCTTGCGCATCAGCGCGCGCTCGAGATGATGTGTTTGTTGCCTTTTGTCGAGCTGTGCGCGTCGACAAAGTGATGTGGTGCAGCACGTGCCACACGAACAAGGCTTGAAGTTGACGTTTCACACGTCAGATTCGGTGAATCCGACGTGAGCACAACTGTTTTGTGCGCTGACGTGAAACAGCATATATACGAACTATCTTATGAGCTCGATTTACATGCACTATTGCGATTTACTTTGCAAATGAATATTCCTGAAAAATCGTTGCTGTCATCACCCTCGCTGTTTCGAGTGACATTGCTCGGAAGGAATCGCAAATAGCGGTCACGAGTGGCGTGCCGATGCTGTTTGTTGTTTGTGAGCCTGCCGTTCGAAGCTCAGATCGCAATTCGAGCCACTCGAGTCAAGCAGTTCACTCTCTCGACGCCCCACATCCACCACACAACAAGCATGAGCGGCATCGCAAAGAACATCTACATCGTCGCGGCGAAGCGCACGGCGTTCGGCAACTTTGGCGGCAAGCTCAAGGACATCTCGGCCACGGACCTGTGCGCGCATGCGGCCAAGGCCGCGATCGCAGCTGCGAAGCTCGACCCGGCGCTCATCGACGCCGTGCAGGTCGGCAACGTCTCGCAGACGTCGGCCGACGGCGCGTACATTGCGCGCCACGTCGGACTCAAGGCCGGCGTGCCTATCACGACGCCAGCGCTGACGATCAACCGCCTCTGCGGCTCGGGTTTCCAGTCGGTCATCGGCGGCATCCACGAGATCTTGCTCGGCGAGGCCACGATCACGCTCGCAGGCGGCGCCGAGAACATGAGCCAAGCGCCGCTCGCCGTGTACGGCAACCAGGCGCGCTTTGGCGTCGGTCTCGGCGCCGGCTTGAACCTCCAGGACACGCTCTGGTCGGCGCTTACCGACTCGTACTCGAAGACGCCTATGGGCATCACGGCCGAGAACTTGGCCGAGCAGTTTGGCATCACGCGCGAGCAGTGCGACGAATTTGCGCTGCGGAGCCAGACGCTCTGGGCGCAGGCGCACGCAGCCGGCCACTTTGACGCCGAGATCGCGCCGATCGACGTCAAAGTCGGCCGCAACGTCGAGTCGTTTGGCACGGACGAAGGGCCGCGCCAAGTCACGCTCGAGAAGCTCGCAAAGCTCAAGCCGGTGTTCAATAAGGACGGCGTCGTGACGGCCGGCAATGCGTCGGGCATCTCGGACGGCGCCGGTGCGATCGTCCTTGCAAGCGAAGACGCGGTGAAGCAGCACAACCTCACGCCGCTTGCTCGCGTCGTGTCGTACCAGGTCGCGGGCGTCGACCCGTCGATCATGGGTATTGGCCCCGTGCCGGCGATCCGCGGTGCGCTCGCACGCGCGGGCCTCACGATCAACGACATTGACATGTTTGACATCAACGAGGCGTTTGCTGCGCAGTGGCTCTCGTGTGTGAAGGACCTCGGACTCGACCCGGAGCTCGTGAACCAGTCGGGCGGCGCGATCTCACTTGGCCACCCGCTCGGCGCCTCGGGCTCGCGCATCACGGCGCACCTCGCGCACGCGCTCCAGCGCACGGGCAAGAAGTACGCGGTCGGGTCGGCGTGCATTGGCGGCGGTCAGGGCATTGCGCTCGTGCTCGAGAACGCCGCGTAAGCAATCGACTGAGTTGTTACGAATGACGATGGCATTTGCGTTGCACCGAGTTGCTGCTTTGTCTGTGTTTGTGTATGGTCTGCATGACCTTCGACATGATAGTGAGCGCAGTGCGCATCAACAGGATCCTTCTAGTGTTCATGAAAGTCATGCCAATAGTGCCACGCGAGCTCAAACTTGGATTATAAAGTGGACCAGCGGAAGCTTATGTTGGTAGCGTTGTTATTCTTCGATTAGTTTAAACCTACTTTGCAATTCCAAATCCGATTGATTTTGCTCGGCTTTTTTGTTGTTATGTTGAATACGCAACATCCGATTTCAACAAACGTAACGTACGTTTCCGCTATTGTACACATATTTCGTTGACAGCAGTATGAATTAGATATTTATGTTAAACTGCAATATTTGATTATATATCGATCGTAAATGCAAAACTGACAGTGATTGCGCAACGCTCTTTGAATTGAGCAATATATGTGTATGCCGAAACAAACCTCAAGTGCAATACGTATTACATCACAGTCCGTTATACAGGCAAAGTGTTGTTGTCAAATATTGCGAATAATGTGGCATTCCCACCAGCGGTTTTCTTTTCTAACTATCACAGCTCAACAATAAGATTCAATTATCAACGCGCAGAGCATGTGCGCAATATTCGATTGCACGCTTTTTCTGCAATTACTATTTGCATGCGACAATCACAATTGATCCCACTAGCTCAATTATGGAAAAGGTTGGACGACAATTGACATGCAAGGTTGTTGGTGATGAATAGTGTTTGTCCAAGATCTCAGTCATGCCGTACTATTGGAACGCAATCATCCACAGCAACATGACGTAGTCGGGACAGTGCTTCGCGAAAAGAAACATGCTTGAGCGCTTTGCCTAAAGTGCGTCGAAGGAAACGTTGTACACATAGCACCGTCATGTAGAAACGATGATTTGCGTATGTTAATTTCATTTCATTTCAAGACCAAAGGCTCACTCTCTTACCCGACTCCTATTGACAGTGCACTCGCAACGCAAGTCAGCACATCTGCCTCCTTGCTCTTCCTCCTTCGACCCTGACTGTTGGAGCGACGTTTGAGGGCGACATGTCATTAAAGGAATTGCTGGAGGCTGATCCACAAGACTGGTTGCTGCCGGCGGGTCAATCACACAGGCTGGGTCCCAAACTAAGAAGTACAAATCGGAATGCACGATACAAACACCTCGACAACACATCACGCGACAACACCAACAACATCTCGCGTATTCGCACCTATTCAACTCATTCACGTGTCTCGACAAGCGACGCTTGACGGTAGACGCAAAGGTGATCGATGCGCTGACGCTAGTGCATATCGTGCACTACCAGCAGATGAAGCATTTGAATGAAAAATCCCTTGTTGTGCGCCGCGTCGCAGCTGTCGATCGGATGGCCTGGTTGGCGGCGCTGGGGCGAAGCAATCGCTCGACGACATCATCTGAGCAGTCGCCGCGACCCCTCATCACCTAGATGATTGCGATCAGCCGTAAGCTGTTTGCGAGTTTTCAAAGCCGCGTTGCTGCGTGAGCAAGTGCGCATCAGTGAGAAAGCGCTCGACAGCGTTCTTGACATAGAACTGCCAGAGCAAGCTCTAGCGCGAAACACCGCAATCCTGTCCGCGGTCTGTTTCGACTGGAAAGACGTCGCCGTTGGGAAGTCGGGAATCTCCGGCGTCGCTCGGACACCCGCTGCTGGTTGTTCTCCAGCGTTGCTCCAACTCGCGGCTGCTGGTCAAGTACTTGATGCTGTTCTTGGTCAACGTCTTCGTACTCGTTCCGACCGACGGTTCTTACGATGACCGTGTATTTTTAAGGTGGCTGAGTCGCCGTTGCTGGAGTTCTTGGTTGCTCGAGGGATCACGCTCCGTGGTGGGGGCACACCCATCGCGTAGGAGAGTTGAACAACCGCATCGAGACGTTGAGGCAGCTCGTGCTCTCCAAGAGAATCGCCGAACCTGCGCCGCCATCGACATGCGTCGACCCGCCAGCGACTCTCGATTAGTGTTTGGCTGCTGCATGTTAGATTGTTGATCAGATCATATGCATTCATTTAATATGCATCTCGTTCATGCGAGTCGCTGTGGAATTTGTGGCGCCCATTCTTGCACAAATATTTACTAAACGACCGAAACTAACCACATAGTCAACACCAGTTGTCGACGTCCATAATGACCAGTGACGAGTATTCGCTTACAATTTTACGCTGGCATTCATAATACTAAATATAGTACTTCAAATCCCTAGCAACACTTCTCGACACGTGCAGAACACGAATCACTCGTAAACGACACGCACAACTCGTCGCAACACTTGCTCGACATTTAATCGACATGCAACAGGAGTAGCGATATTGGCACGACACCACATTTCGTCACAACGCCCACATAACAAGCGCTCTACTCGCTCGAGCGCAACCGTTCGGCTCGTCTCCCTCGACCGCCGCAATGACACGCACTCCACCTCTGAACTCGTACTCCACCGCCGCCACGATATACTTATAGAGGGTCTTGAACTGTTCTACAATTCCTTTTCTGTCTGATTGGGCTTTACAGAGTCCAATTCACCGCCTAACATAGTGTTGAATTAAGCCATACAAAATCCCAGCTGTCCGATCGGACAGACTGAATATACCATGACCGACCTGTCATATGCATTTTTTCTTTGTTTTATTTTGGTGTTGTTTTGCAATGAACTCCCATTTTGCGATTGTGTCTTACTTGTAGGCTGATTGAGTTTTTCGCTGTTCTACTTGTTATATATTATGATATCGTTTTTGATTTTGGTGCTTGTGTGTCTGTTTTTGCAGTTTGGTTATGCGTACACGAATGTGACCACGAATGGCATCGTTGTCGTTGGCATGCTTGTCGTTCATTCTTGCACGCACTCGACACATACCCATGACACTGTTTCATTGTGTAATTTTCAACAGTTGAATTGTAAGTTAGTTACCTTGTATTTTACCAACCATATTAAAGCACAAGAAATTATATTGAGCAGCTTTGTTTAAGCATGAAGAAATGTGTCGGTAGTAATCCAGTCACCACTCTCTATATTTCTATATCTTGCTATTTACGTTAAATCTCGATACGTACGATGGCAGTACTTACGGTAAATATTTTTGAGAATATATACACTCACGAGTTAAAGTGCACGACAAAAAGTCAAACCCAGACAAGCGACGCCACTGACATGCAAAGCGTCACGACGTTTGCATGCCTTTGCTCATCTTGGAGCTGACATCGCCGACGTACACTTTGCGCATGATACATTTCCAACACAAGCGAGCAAGTCCGCGCCTAGCAAGCGCACTGCGTAAGACGCGAGCTTGGATGCATCGGACAGTGCATGCTGCAGCAGTTCGCCGTGAAACGCATCCTCGAGCTGCCTACCGACGTCTTTAAAGTACTCGGAGCGGACGTTGCCCAGGTACTCGACGACTGTGAGCGTGCGATACGCCTCGAGCAGCGCGGAGAGTGCTGCAAAGTCGTCTGCGCTGAAGTTTGAAAAGCTCAGTCGCAATTCGCGCACCGCTGGGACGTTGGTCGTTTCGCTCAGGGTCGCAAACAGCCGCGTCTGGAACGGAGACGGGATGCGGCTGTTCTGTTGCAGGTTCAGCGTCAGCAGGCGGCCACACAACGAACCGCTCAGTGCGTCGAGCAGGACGTCGCCGTCCTCGACCGAGAGGTTTTGGCACGATAGACTCGTCGCGTGAGGCTCGAGCAGCGCCAGAGCGCGCTCCGAAGGAAGCCAGGCTCAAAGGTGTCGCGGCCACTGAAGTCGAGCGAACGGAACTGTCGCCCGACTGTCCGCGCGAGCGTGTGCATGCTGCGCTTCAGCTCGCGATCGTCCCAGCGGTTGTTCCACGGACGATTAAGCTGGCCACTCTGGACATCGAGCATGACATCGTATAACCCGTCGTTCTCGGACCGGTCGGTACTTAGCGGCTCGCGCTCGATGCGCACAACAAACTCGGCGCGCACCCAGCCGAGCCCGATGCCAGGCACGACGACGCACACGGACCCGTCGCTTGTTTCGCAGATCGCCTCGAGCTCGCTCTGCTGGGCGAACGTGTCGGTCCAACCCGGATTGGTCGCGGACCCGGTCTTGAACACCTCGACGCTCGCGCCGGCAGTCACGACACACACCATCAACTCGGTCGTCTTTGCGACGTCGTCGCCTCCGTGCTCGTTCTTGCCGTTGTACACGAGCTCGGACGCTGGGTTGCGCAGCGTCCGCATGAGCGTCTCGACCGAGTCAGGGTTGTGCGGGATCAACCCGATGTCGCGCAGCTTCGAGTGCTCTGCTAAGCGTCGCGGTCGCGGGTAGAAGAGTCCGAACGCGACCCAGCGCCAGTAGTCGAGACTGTCCTCGCGCATGCTCCGTGGCTTTGCCATGTACCTCGTCGTGTAGCTCGTGAGCGCACAGCCGTAGCGTAGCGCCGAGAAGCGCATTGCCAAGAGCTCGGTGCAGACATGGTTGCCACTCGTGCCGACTTTACTCAGACGCGACATCTTCACGTTGGCGCCTGGAAGCAGCGCAGCAGACGGTAGTGACTTCCT
>JAADXO010000174.1:0-24468 GCA_023337825.1 Globisporangium apiculatum | reverse complement strand
TCTAGATTATTTTCTTACGAATATACTCAACCATTTCCGTCAATTTGCGTTGTCCTTTCAAATTAATCCTCTATTGTCAAGCTTCAAAAGCAACACTAGCTGCAACTTGCACTTTCTTTGGATTGCTGCTGCATATTTAGTAGCCTCTATATATGATTTGACGCAGGTGCATCTATTCTATTTTGCTGCGTCACCAACTGCACCAAATCGATTGTCTGCGCACTAGCAAAACAAAAGAGGCTTTGAAACCATTGGGTGCATCAATTTGAAAGTGATGTGCTCTATGATGCGCAAGTCACACACAACGACCTCGATGACAGCCGATCGAATGCAATGGCATCACGGCAGAACAAGAAGCCATTTGGCCCAGCGCATGGCACAGCAGGAGAAGCGCTGGTCAACGCAGTGCTCTCTCGGTGGACCAGCAAACAACATAGCAGCATCTCAACACTTGTCAGCGCCGACACACAGTTGTCACGATGGACGGACGCGCGGGCATGACGGCGATGAACTTTGCGTTCGCATTCGTCATTCTCCTCGGGTTCTTCATGCTGCGCTATCGTCTGCTCAAGGAGCAGCAAGCGAGCGAGCTCGGACGACCATTGCTCGCCAAGTACGTCGCAGAGCATGCTGCCTGGCGTGGAGCGCTACTGACTACTCGCATCAGCTACGTGTAGCTGCGCACATTGACACTGATGCTCGCGCTGTGCGAACTCACATGTCCGCTCGCTGCGACTATTGCAGTGACAGAGGAGGCAGTGCACATCGCCTCGACACAGCAACTCGGTGCGTGTGTGTAAGTGCGTGCGTGTGTCTGTGTGAAAGTGCACGCGCAGTAGACCGACTGCGGCACCGATCGTGGGACTGACAGACGTCATGTGTCGACGCGCACGGCTGCTGCTGCTGTGATGGTCTGTCTGGACTCTTCTGTGCTACTGTCTGCGTCTGTACATTCGATCAGCGAGGCTGCCAAGGGCTACAACGTCTGCAAAGTGTGCGCGTTCGAGAACTTCAAAGCTTCGCGCTTCTGCACGATCTGCGGCGCGCCAATCGCGAACGGCAGCGGCTATAGCAGCGACAACGACGACGACGACTCGGACGCCGACATTGTCGCTGACGTGCCGGTCACGTCAGGCGTGGAGCTGCATCGCGCAGCGGACGGTCTCCTGGGCGTTGCCGCGACTGTGGATGGCGGCAGCGACTCAGCAGCTACTGCTGTTGTCGGCATGCCGACACTGACGCCGCGGCAGATCCGTGCCAGGTGGGCACTTGATGAGATCGCGTGTATGTGTTTGTGTGCGACCATGCACAATTGCACTGACGTTGCCACTGCTGCTGCCTCTCGCTCGCTCTCGCTTTGATCTGATGTCTCGGGTCGTCCGCACGTGCAGGAGGCGCAAGGAGTGGACGCGCAAGCTCGACGTCGAAGGCAAGATGTTTTGGTACCGCGAGTCGAGTGTTACCACTGCCAACACGAGCAGCATGGCGATAGCGCTGTCAAGTCCAGGCTTTGTTGTCGCATTCGACGAGGCAGAGGCAGCAGATGGCGTCAGCGATGAGTTGGCGCACAACGGGACTGTCGCCGAGTGCAACGAACACACGACCGACTGCGCGACGCAGCTCGAGACGACCGCGTCGGTACTGACTGCAGCAGTCGTATCCGAGATGGCGACACAAGTGACAGCCCCAAGCAGCAGTCAGCAGCCCAGCGGCAGCGTTGATGATGCGGCAGCGATAGAGCTGCAGACTGGCGCATCAGCATCTCTGTCGGTGGCGCCACCGACCGAGTCGCCAGCGCCGACAGAATCGCCAGCGCCATCATCGAGTGCCGACAAGACGACGATCGCGCTGCGCACGACGCCACTGCGCTTCCTCACGCACGACGCGCGCGTGCGTGTGCTCGAGGCGTCGCAAGCAGACGCTGCCGTGCTCTCGACCGTCCTCAGCAGCAGTGCCAGTGCCAGTCGCAGTACCAGTAGCGATCGCAACGACACACAGCCGACTACTGTGCTCGACTCGATCGAGCGCCGTCGCGAGGCCGTCGCGCTCGCGGCGCAGGACTTCCCGACCAAGTTTGCGCACTTTGTCGTGAGCTGCGCGACGCTGCTCGTGCCAGCCGACACCGAGTTCCTCAAAGTCGCCGTGCACCGCGCGTTCGTGCTCGAAGAGTCGATGGAGCACCTCGCGTGCCTCGACGCGCGGTTTCTCCGGTCCGTTTTGCGCATCGAGTTTATCGGCGAGAGCGGCGTCGACGCCGGCGGGCTCCACCGCGAGTGGTTCGCATTGCTCCACGAGCGCCTCATGGCGCCAGAAGCCGGGCTCTTTGTTTGCACCGACGCGCGCGCGAACGTGTACATGCTCAACGCGCACTCGCGGCGCGACTGCGGCGACGACCATCTCGTGTACCTGTACGCGACCGGTCGGCTGCTCGGCCGCGCACTGCTCGAGGGCGTCGTGCTCAACGTCCACCTCGCGCTACCGCTGCGCAAGCTCGTGCTCGGGATCCCCGTGACGATTGACGACCTCGAAGACGTCGACGCCGAGACGTTTAGGAGCATGCAGTGGATCGCGCAGCATGACGGCGTCGACGCGCTCGCACTCGACTTTAGTGTTACGGTGCTACGGCAGCAGCAGCAGCAGCGCGAGCGTATCGACGACGACGACAGCAGCAGCAGTGATACTAATAACGATTTTGGTATGATCAAAAGTGTCAACGAAAGTATCAACGACAGTATCAACAACAGTACCACAGACGTTGAGGTGATCGACCTCATCCCAGGCGGCCGCGACGTGCCCGTGACCGACGCGAACAAGCATCTGTACCTCGAGCGCAAGTTCCACTACACGGTGTTTGAGAGCGTCGCGCCGCAGCTCCACGCGCTGCTCAAAGGGCTCCACGAAGTCGTGCCGCCGTCGCTGCTCACGCTGTTTGACGCCGAGGAGCTCGACTACTTGCTCTGCGGCTCGCAAGCGATCGACGTCGACGACTGGGTCCGCTGGTCCGTGCACGCGCCGGCGCTCGCGCTCACGCCCGTGCTCACGTCGTTCTGGGCGATCGTGCGCGCGATGCCGAACGAGTACCGTCGTCGCTTGCTGCAGTTCACGACTGGCTGCGCGCGCGTGCCGCTCGTGGGCTTTCGCGGCCTCACGAGCTACGACGGCAAGGTCTGTCTCTTCACGCTCAAGGTGCTGCCAGCAGCTGGACCGCAGTACATCCGCAGCCACGCGTGCTTTAACCGCATCGACTTGCCGCTCGGTGCAACGAAGCGCGAGTTACGGACGATGCTCTACGCGATCCTCGACACCGAGGCGTACGGCTTCACGACGACGTGACGACGCGGCGTGGCTGTCGGACGGACTTGCTGGCTGGTAACCCGACGGACGGACGACGTGGCAAGTAGCAAGCAGCAAGCAGCAGTCAACCGATTACTGTATGCTGCGTTGCGACGGGAGCGCAGCGCTGGTCCTTGCGTATATGTGCGTGTGTCGATGTAGTAGTACTTTACACTAAAGTATCAGCAAACGAATGAGTGAGTGAATGTAGTAGTAGTAGTAGCAGTGTGAGCAAACGCGAATAGCTACCAGCATTGGATACGAGAGCGACACTGGAGCGCGTGCGACGAATCCAGTCGAGTGAGCGTCAGTAGCGAGTGCGTACGACCGAGTCGCTGTCAGTCGTGTGTCTGAGCCTGTATATACGAGAGAGCAGCAGTGGGAACAGCGTCGATTCGCAGTCGTGCACGTAGCGACGCGTCTCATCCACCCACCACACATGCGCGTCTACTCGCCGTGAGCGGCTCTCTCTCATTCTCTATGTACGTGTGAGCTGTTGGGTCCCACAAGCTCGATTGTGGCTCTCATCGATCGCTACAGCGCCTCTCAGTTCTTCTTGCCGCTGCGCTTGGCCTTCGCCTTGGGCTTGTGCGTGTGCGTCTGGATCGTCGTGCCCTCCTTTGCGCGCGAGACCGCAGCCTGGAACGGCGAGAGCGACGCCGTCGCAGTCGCTGGAATCAGCTTCGTCTCCTGCACCGGGATCTTGAGCGCGCGCTTGATGCTCGTGACACGCAGCGCGGCAGTCTGGCCGAGCGTAAAGAGGTTCGAGCTGACCCAGTAGACAAAGATCCCAGACTGGAACTTCATCGTGATCGGGATCATGATGAGCGCGAGCGCGCGCATGCCAAACGTCACTTGCTCCTTGTACTCTTCCGGCAGTGCGTCGCCACCGAGCTCGACACTTGCGACCATGAGCGCCGATGAGATGACCGGCAGTGCGAGCGTCGGGTCGGCGAGACTCAGGTCTTCGAACCAGAGCGTGCCCTCGGTCGCGTACTCGGGGAAGTACTTGGAGATCTCCTGGAGGCCCCAGAAGAAGCCGAGAAAGACCGGGATCTGGCTCATCGGCGTGAGCATCCCGAGGAACGGATTCACGCCGTGCTTCTTCATGAGCGCCTTGTACTTGGTCTGGAACTCCTTGACCGTGTTCGGGTCCTTGTTCGGCATGAGGTCCATCTCGGCCTTGAGCTTCTCCATGTCGGGCTGGAACGCCTTCATCTTGGCCGAGTTGCGGAGCTGCACATATCACATCGTATCATAGTGTGTGAGTGACTACCAGTAGCGACGTCAAGGCAGCATGCAGATCCCAGCCGAGGCCAGTCGGTTGGACTCGCCTGCTTGCCTGCCTGCCTGTCTACAGCCCTCAATATGCGTTGCGTACCGAGACGACGGTGATCGGGAAGAAGACTGTGCGCACAGCAAACGTCGTCGCGATGATCGTGGCCCACCACGGCAAGCCGGTCGTCGCGTGGATCACGTCGAGCGACCGGATCGCCAAGTCCGAGAGCCCAAAGCCAAGGTCCGCGGTGTTCAGGAACTCGGTCGAGCCTGGCGTGTCGCATCGCGTCAGTCCTGACGATCCATGAACGTACTTGTATGCGCATGCACGCATTGCGCAGTCAACACTAGTACGCACCTGCTGCGGTCTCGAGCACCTGCTGCGCAGTCTCCACAGGCGACGCAGCGACGACGCTGTCGTTGTCCGAGAGGCTACAAGCACGCGCACAAGTGCATCGTGTCAGTGCACAATGCAATGCAATCACAGCAGACAACGATGCAGGCGACATGACGCAGCAGCAACAGTATCGGCTGTGCCGACGCACCTCGACACGACTGGGCTCGACGAGAACGCACGGCGGCTGCCACCGAATGCAGCGCCATTGCCCGTCGCTGCAGGCGCCACGAGCTGCAGCGCCGAGAACTTGGCGTCAAAGCGCATGTGTCTCGCAGCAGCCGGAAGCGGTGCGCGTGTAGCAGTACTGCGCGCCATCGCCATGGCGGCGGGCTGCATGCGACGCATCTGGGAGAGCAGCGCCATCGTCGAGATGCAGGAGATCGAGGAAGAGGTCGCGAACGAACGAGCGTCGACTGGCGTGTAATGTGTGGTCTGCGTCCTTGCGTATTTTTCACAGTGACGTGCAAGTTTGATTTGCGAAATGTGCAAGTTATAAAATGCCAAAAAGAGGTGGATAAAAGAAATAGCTAAATATAGTATTGTTTTATGCCGTTCCAACGTTCTATTATATTATTGTAGCAGTGTCGACTATACGAGATCAGACTCGTGTTCAGTGCGCTTACCTTCTCTGCTACATTGCAGTAAAACCTTAAACGCACGTCGATTGCTCTTGCAGCTCCGCTTTCCACGCTGCGAGGATCTTGCGCAGCTCGAGCTCCCAAATTGAGCACCGACGTTTTCACGTCAAGGTCGGGCTGTCGACTGCACTTCGTCGAAAATGCGCTCGCGTAGTCCACACTGGTCGTTTCGTCAAAGTCGTGGACCAATCACGGTGTCGACGCCATCAGGGAAGTCCTCGGTGCGCGTCGATTGCCACTCGTACGCGAGCGAAATGTTGTAGCCACAGGATTTTTTGCAGCGGCTGAAGACGATCAGCCAATAGTAGGTACCGTAACAGTAGCAAACGAATGTGTGAGCGAGTGAGTGAATCGGCGGCCAACGCACTCGCACTCTGCACTATTTCCCACCCATACGATCGAGAATGCAATCCCAGATGGTCATTTACGCAGTTTAGGAATGTTGGTCAGTTGCACGCAAACTCGTCGAGTCCACAATCAGACTCGGACGCAGATGCAAACGGCCCACAAACGAGCAAGGCGTCGACGTCAACGAGCGCGTCCTCGAAGCAGCCAGGAGCAACGACGACTGGAAAGTTGTCGCTGCATACAATGGCGTGTGTGCAAGCGCCGCTGCAGGTTGGGTCATGCAGGCGCGCACAACGAGCGATCATACTAATCGAGCACGCCAAACTTAAACGTATCGCCATTTTCTCACATTCTGAGACGTACCGAAAACAAACCAAGGTATATATAACACATTTAGAAGAATACGTATCGCCACGAGCACAATGAACATGATAAAAGAATGCACTACATGACATACGATGACGATTGAAATGAATGTGAGACTGCAGCAACTATTTGGCCTTTGGCAGCATGAGTAAGACTTTCAGTCCATCATTTGTTTCGCCGATTATTGACACCGGTAGCGTTCGATCATGGTAGGTTTGTGTGGCGTGAAATCGTAACATTTCATTCGTGTTAACCACACAGTTTGAGCTAAGCGCGGCGTTGCTCATTCTCGCTCACGTGCAAACTCTTTCTTGCACGTGTGGCCATGTGGCTAGAGTGTATGTATCATCAGTATCAAACTATTTTCGCGTGAATATATCCATCGAGCAATACCGTGTGCTGTGTTACGGATTTTTGAGTATGCCAAGATGTAAAGTAGATGAAATAACAGGACTTGTCGAGGACACAAGAAAGTACATGCCACCTATCGCTTGGTTGTGCAAAGTATATATATATCGTACCCTGCGTCATTTCTATCGTTTTGTGCGCGCTACATCTGCCACCCTGCTCCAACGTATGTGCTCGTTCGAGTCGACGTCACGTGCGTTTGTACTGTTTAAACACGAATTGATTGCTAGAAACCCCTTTCACGACATCTAATGGCAGTATGGCGCGTGATACACCACGTCGAGATGCGAGAAGCAACTCGGCGCGCGAGCGACAGCGGAGCCTTGTCATGTGCTGATTTGGCAGCATAAAAGTCGCTGCTGTGCACGCCTGCTTCGGTACATCCTTCAAGATTCGGGCCATAGTGAGGAGTCGAAAGGCGACAAATTGGACGACTTTGGCGACGACTCTAGCACTCTTCTCATCCGAATCAATCCGAATGCGAAAAAGACTGGCCGTCCTCATTTCACGACGCTCAAGTTCATTATCGTGAAACACAAGACAAAGGAAAGATTCCGCGGCAATCGCAGCCGGAACTAGACAGTAAATCGTTGTACTTGCTGCTGCCCATGATGGTTCATCCTGCCTCAACATGTTTCCGCTAGTCAACGATCTCTCAGACGCCATCCCAGTCAATATCCAATTTCAGTCGCAGTGCAGCCCGGCAATCTTCAGTGTAGGCACGTATTCGCGGCCGTAAGCATACGAGCCGTGATTCTGATCGCTTAGTGCACTGCCGGCGTGGAGTTCGTGAAATAGCTGAATGATTCCGTCGCCATTGCGTTCGACCCTGCCAAGCAAAGCACTGGTCGCTCGCTCGCATCCAAATTCGAGTCCAGGTATCCGTCCAAGACTGGTCCAGGATTGGCTTACCAGCTCGCCGTGTAGTCCCTGTCCCGATTTAAGCCGCCAGCAAGGTTTGACGACGCACTCATGACCACGTTCTGCACTTGTCTCGAGGACAATCACGCAGGCATGTCCGTCGGAGAGATTCCGACGACTTCCAAGCGTCATACACCTTCTTTAACGACACGATCACGAACAGGACATCGGCGCAACTCGACGGCGACGAAGTGCGCATCGTAGTTTGGCCGGTATACTTCAAGACTGTCCGGTTGTGAAACGTCGATGACCAGGCAATCACGCGCTACAAATTGTTGTGGCGCCTGCAATACACAAACAAGCGAAATATACTCGCGCTATCGGTCGAGGTACGCCTCTTCAATAACTTTGCGCTTCACAGCGACGCGTCTTTGATGCAGCTGGATGGCCCTTCGTGAAGTTAGTTTGTCGCGAATAAGATTTGGTGCCGCTTCAACACCAGTGCCCTTCTGGCATCGATGGTCCGTCTGGCATTCGCCGCCGCTTCGAGCTCCTCTCGTACCTTGACGTGCAGTTGTGTGTGTGAAAGTAACAGACAGAAGCAAGCCAGCACAGTAGGAAACTCTGACAGTACGAAAATGTAGAATGGCGAGCACAGTAGGAGACACAAACAGTAGGAAGCACAAACAGAAGGTAACAGACACAGTAACCAGTTTATTTGAAGCGTGAGCGAGAGACTGTGAACTGAAACGAATAAAATCCCGTGTTGTCTGGTCGTACGTAGTTTACTTTGTGAGCTAACCACACGCTATTGATATACGACGAAGATATTCCTATCACTTCAGGTCGGTTTGTCGTCGCGTTGCAAAATCTGGGCAATACTTGGCCTGGATCCTGTGGAACCTGTTTTGATGTGCACCACATTGCGTTTCAGTCCTGGACTGTAACACTCGCATACATTTTACCATCACTCTTTCAATATATTGCAGACTCGTCGCTGATTCGCTCACACAAATTGTTGTTTCGCTGTTATATGCAGGCGTCAATATGCAGACAATTCAAAATTTGCGGTGGCGCTATTGTTGTTGAGCACGAACGAGCGAGCACGAGGCGCGAGCAGCACGAGCACGAGCACGTCGAGACTTGTCGGCACGCGTTCATCCATCTACCACACTCTCGCGCTATCACGCTCTCGACAATACGTGAGCGACCATGGCGACCGCGCTCTGGAGCGAGCACTTTACAAAGGAGGGACGCGTGTACTACTACAACCGCAGCACGAAGCAGAGCTCGTGGGAGAAGCCCGGCGACTTTGACGGCGAGAGCAGTGGCGGCAACGCCGACGGCAGCAGCGCCAAGAGCGCGAGCGCAGCGACAACAGCAGCAGCAGCAAGAACTACAACACCAAGCAGCGAGAGCAGCCAGAAGAAGAGCGACGTTGTCGAGTGGGAAGAGCTCTGGGATCCCAAGAACGAGCGCGCGTACTACTACAACCGCGCAACGCGCAAGACGCAGTGGCTGCGACCCGAGAACGTCCCAATCAAGCCATACGGTGGCACAGCCGCAAGTACTGCGTCAGCGTCCAGCAGCGCAAAGAAAGCAGAGAGCAAGAAAGCCGACAAGCGCAGCGACAGCGTCGATACAACTGCGACTGCTGCTGGGACAACGGACGACGCGACGGCCGCAAAGACCAGCAGTAGCACACCGAGCGCCAAGAAGAGGCGCGAGAGCGACGCGACGCTCGCACATAGCGCAGCAACAGCTGCTACTGGTACTACTGACACAGCAGCAACAACAGCAGACGCTGCGAGCGCAAACCAACACGACGAGGCAGCAGCCGCAGCCACTGGTCGGAAACGCAAGAAAGCGCGCAGTAGCCGCAAAGACAGCAGTGGTGGCACTGGCGCGAGCGACAGCACCAACGGCAGTGCGCGCAGCAAGAAGAAGCACGTGCGCAGTAGCAGCAACGAGCGGCGCCTGATCATCTGCGACGACGACGACAACGATACCAACAACAACGGCGTCGACACGCCACGTAGCAGCCGGCGTGCACTTGCTGCAAACAACGACACGGAGGACGGCAAAGAAGCGACGCGGCTGCTGCAGCAGCTCTCAGCACCGGATGCGATCATGGAGCGCAACGTGCTCGCTGCGATTAACGGCTTCCTGCGCGCGCACAACGATGCGAACGGCCCCGAGATCCTCGTCGAAGCGCTGTCAACGTCGTACCGCGGCCACGCGCAGATGGTCGGACTCGTTGCGACGTGGCTCGACGCGCTCCCAGCAACAGCATCCGCGCTCGAGACGAAAGTCGCGTACGACGCGGCCGACAATGCGCTGCACCACGCGAGCAAAGACAAAGGCGCGTCGTGGGACCGCGCGGATGCGATTTTGTACCAGCACCTGACCGACGTCGTCGCGCAGCACTACGAGCCCAAGCTGGTGCGTTACGGCCATGTTGCAGATACACGAGTCAACGGGCTGATAGTCGTTTGCGTGTGGTTGTCGCAGGTTTCGAACGTTTTGAGCGGCTCGGCGGCCGAGCCCGAGTGGCTCACGCAGATGCTCGGCGCGCGCAAGTGGCGACTCATGCTGATCGAACTCGCCGAGACGCACAAGGTACGCGTGTGTGTGTGGACGTCACTGTCGCGAGTCCGAGTCTGTAGTAGGGACTGTGTATGTGATCGATGATGCAGTGCTCCATCTCTGTCACTCCCATACTCACAGCCACCCTTGCGCTTTGGGTCACTAGACGTGCAACTTGCTGCAGTACGCCATCCGGCGCATCTCGGAGGCCGGGCACCACAAGGAGATCGCGTCGATCACGAACGCGAATGCGTTCTTCACGGTCTTTAGCGGCGTCCTCGTCGATGCGTTCTGCCGCGTACGTACGAGCAGTAAGTTGCTCGATGCGATGACAAGCGATAGCGCACTGACGACCTGCTGGTATTACTCTGTGTGTCTGCGTGTCTGCTCGTTGCGTCCGTGCAGATCCCGTTTGCGAGCGAAGAAGAGGCGCGCGAGGACGTCGCAGCGCTCACGAAGATCTGCTGCCAGTCGGCGTACTCGTACCTGTACGCCGAGGAGCTGCTGTGCACGCTCGACAGCAAACTGTTTGCGCTCGAGACTGAGGTAGATGCGCGCAGCGCTGAGGGACTGCGTCTCCGCACGGCGCGATCGAAGCTCAGCCGCGTGCGCTTTGAGCTCCAGGACACGGCGATCGGCCGCTTTGGCGCCAGGGTCGGGTTCTTTCACCCGCTGCGTCGGCGGTACGTGGTCGACGCGAACCCGCGCCTGAGTGACGCGGTCTTGAGCATCATGACGACGCGCAAGTGCTCCGAGAGCGCAGCCGAGACGCTCGTGAAGGAGTACAAAGTCGCCAAGACAGCACCGCCAGCGGCCCACTTGCGCGACCCGATCGTACGTCGCATGGACGAGGACGTTTGTTGGCGCTGGCGCTGACTATGGGTGCTATGTGGGTCAGCGCTGACGTGTGTGCTGTGTCTATGGCAGGTGCTGCGGTCACTCATTGACCCGCTGTTCAACCCGTCGGAGTCGATCGCGCCGCACTTTGCCGAGAACTGCATCACGCTCCTCGCGTACGCGGCGTCGACGAAAGACGAGCGCAGTGTGTTGCAGCTGAGCGACGCGACGCACCAGGTCGAGATCGATGTCGACGGGATGCAAGCGACCAAGGCCGCGCTCGCAGACGCCTCGGCGATCTGCAGGTCGGACAACACGCTCGGGTACAACGTACGTCTCTCCCCGTCACAATGGCCGACGCATGACGGGAGGCTGGTGCCAGTCGCGTGGCGGTACTGACGATTCGTGCCTCGTGTATTGGCGCCCTCGTGTGTAGATGAACCAGTCGGGCGTCGTCGAGCGCCTGACGACTGCGATGCGCGTACCGGTCGTTGCGATGGGCGTGCTGCACTGGCTCGAAGTCATCCTCCAGTCGCCGGCATTTGTCAACAGCACGCTGCTGCACATTTGCTTCCCGAGTCTCCTTGTTGTGCTCAAGGCGTCGATCCAGTTGCACACGGCGCAGTGGCCAATTGCGTTCCGCGTGCTCGTGACGTCGCTGCGGCTGCACCCGGAGATCAACCCTGTCAAGGTATGTGGACTACCAAGCGGCTGACAGTGTTTGACAGTGTGTGTGGCTGCATAACCCCTTGCTACGATAGCTTCAACGTCATACTCACACACATGCACACACTGCTGTCTGCTCCTGTCTGCTCTCCTTTAGGCGCTCGAGCTCAAGCGCGAGTCGCTCCGTACGATGGTCTTTATGGTCACGAGCGGCTACGTACTGCCGGTGCTCGAGTTTGTCTTGCTCAACACGGCCGAGCTCGACCAGGCGCTGCTGCGCAACTTTGTCACGATGCTCTTTGCGCGCGTCGCGCCGCCGTTCTCGGCGCCGTTTGTCGTCGCACTGAGCAAGATATTGACGCACCCCAAGGTCCAGAACGCCGTCACGTCGTGTCCACTCGAGTTCAAGACCAAGTTGGCCGGTTTTGTCGCGTATTGTCGCAAACACCCGGCGATGCTGCCGGCCGAGCAGCTCCAGACGCTCGTGCTCATGCACGAGAAGCGCGACAGCTGAGCAAGCAGATGCATTGCGTCCAAGTCGGTCGGTTGGTAGCATGAGTAGGGCGTGTAGTCGCTCAAGCCCCATTCCTATGCGTCAGTGGCTGGACAGTGTGTGAATGTGCCTTCTTCGCGTGTCTGTCTGTCCACTTGCCTAGTTGCGCCACTCCACTTCCACTCAATCGCCATCTCTTCTTTACGTGTCACCGCCCCATCACTACTACTTCACACATATCGACAGTCTCGCGCCTCAGCACTGCCGTGTCGATCATCCTCACATCGATACCCTCCCTACCTTCGACGCTGCTGTCATCGTCGTCATCGGTCAAACGCGAACGCGCGCTGCGGCGACGCGGCTGTTGCTGCACCATCCTTCTGGAGGCTCTGCAGCGACTCCTCCATGAGGCTCGAGAGGTCGGCGATCGCAGACGACGGTCGCCGTGGCGTGCGCGGCGGTGGCGCAAACGCCATGCTGCTGCGATGATGCGATGGCGATGGCGACGGGAACGCAACGAAGCGGAACGGCGTGTCCGAGTCGTTCGCCGTGCCGTGCGACGACGCCGACTGGAAAAAGTGCGCGCGCGTCGGCGTGTTTGCACCGACGCTCGACGTCGTCGACTGGACTGCGAGCTTGGCGCGGCGCTTCCACTTGACCGCCTGCGTCGTGGCGCGAGCGTGTGCATCAGCGCTCCGAGTCCGTCTCGCCCTCATGAGCTTCAACGTCACACACCACATACACACAGTGCAGCACGCAGTCTCACCGCGTCGCGGACCTCGTCGACCGTTTTCTCGAGCAGTCGAATCTTGTTGCGGAGCTCGTCGTGGGTCTTGGTGGCTTCGAGTTGCTGCCACGCCAACGCGTCACGTGAGCGCCCACCACTCATCCTCACCATCACATCCACACGCAAGTAGCAGACAGATCAGATCCATGTGGCCACTGCTACGTACAAGCGCCGCCGACTGGTTCTTGAGCGCGCTGTGGCTCCGGCGCTCGGCTTCAAGTGCGTCTTGGAGCTGCGTGACTGCGATCTGTACGACCGACACACCGAGGCGTGACGCCACGTCAGTCGCGTCACGACATAACAGCAGCGAACGCCATCCATACCTGGTGCTCCTGCTCGGTTTTCAGGCGCTCCGTGCCGTGTGCGTGCTTCGCCTGCTCGAGTCGGCGGTCGCACTCGAGCCGCAGCGCCTGGAGCTCGTGCTCGCGCTTTTGCTGCGTCGCATGCGCTGCTGCGCTGAGCTCGCGCGCGACGGCGTCGTTCTCGACCCGCAGCACGCGCGCCGCGTCCTGAAGCTGCGTCTTGCGCTGCCGCAGTGCCTGGAGCTGCGACTCTTTCGCTGCGAGCTCGAGCTGCAACGTCGCGCTGCTGCGCGCGGCATCATCTTGCAGCTGCTTGGCGGCGCGCACGGCCGTGACGTACCACGGCAGGTGTTCAAACAGGTCGCCACTACTATCGCCACCATCACCACGAGCAGCAGCAGCAGCAGCAGATGTCGCAGTCGTTGACGGAGCTGCAGCCGCCCACAGCGGCTGCAGTGCGCGCTTTGCAGTCTCGAGCTCGCGCCGCGCAGCCTCAGCACCCTCGTCGCGCGCTGCTACGATCGCGCGCTGGCGCTCGTCAAACAGCTGCGCTGCGACGCGGTCGAGTTCCGCCGCGAGCTGCTGCGCGTCGCACGTCTCGAGCTCGCGCAGCGCTGCGCGGCAGCTGCTGCTGCTGCTGCCACCTGCCTGCGCTGCCAGCAGCGAGTCGACAAAGCGCTGGAGCACGCGCGCGACGCGCGTATAGTGCTCGAGCTGTGTGCGTGCAGCGTCGCGGTCGCTGCTCTCGCGTTGCGCACTCACGTGCGAAAGCGCGAGCTGCTCGCGGAGTGCTGTCTGTTCCGTTCGGAGCCGCGATGCGTCGGCCTCGACGTTGTTCAGCGCAAGCTGCAGCGCGGCGCTCGCGCTCTTTTCGGCTGCAACTTGCGCTGTCACAGCGTCGAGCGCGTGGGTCGCAGCGAGCAACTCGCGCTGCATGTCGTCGAGTCGTGACTGCTCGCTCGCCGCAGCGTTGCCTACATGGCCACTGCGCTCGAGCTCCTGGCGCTGCAGCTGCGCGGTCCAGTCGGCGCGCGCACGTGCAAGCTGCTGCTCGGCCGCAGCGTCCCGCGCGCGCACTGCTGCTGCAAGTCGCTCGCTCACAGCAGCGCCGCACGTTGCGACGTCGCGCTCGCAGTGCTGCAGTGTAGCGCGCAGCTCGCGCTTGACGCCACGTCGTAGCTCCACAACGTCTTTCTTCAGCTGCGCGAGGTGCATGCGGTACACGAGCAGCACGCGCTGGCGGTGCAGCGCCGAGTCGTTCAGTGCCTTTTGCGTCGTGTGGAGCTGCTGCTCGGCGCACTCGCGCGCTGTCGCCTCGCCACGAAGTTGCGTCTCGAGTCGCTCACTTGCGTTTCTGTGTGCGCGCGCGAGGCTGCTGAGCTCCTGCCGCTGCTGCCCGCGCTCGACTGCGAGTTGCTGCAGCGCAGCGTCCTGCGTCGCGCGGCTCTGCTCGAGCGCAGCCACGTGGTTGCGCAGCTGCGTCGCCGCATCCTTGGCTTTCTCGAGCTGCTCGACTGCTGCAGCTTCACGCGCTTCCGCTGCCTGTACGCGGCGCTCGAGCGTCGTGGACTTGCGCTCCGTGGCTGTAGCAGCTGTCTGCGTCGCAGCTGCGAGGTCGGCGCGCGACGCCTTCAGCGCATCATCAAGTGTGCGTGCGCGGGCCTCGAGCTGCGCGCAGGTGTTGCGTGCAGCCGTGAGCTCAGCGTCCTGTTGCTGCTGCTGCGTCTCGCTCGCGCGCATCGCGTCGCGCAGCTCGTCGACTGTGTGCTGTGCAGCGCTCGCAGCTGCTGCACTCGCGCGCTCGGCGTCAAGCGCACGCGCAAGCTGCTCGTCAAGTCGCTTGCGCTTGCGCTCGGACGCGTCAACGACACTGCGGAGCTTCCCGAGGTGGTCGTTCGCGTCTGCGAGCCGCTGGACGAGCGTGCGTTTCGAATCGCCAGCGTCGTCGCGCTCTTGCTTGAGCGCAACGAACGCCTCGCGCTCGCTCGCCACTTCGCGCTCAAGCCGCGTGGTCTGCGCACGCGCGTGCTCGACTGCCGACTCGAGCTTCTGGATCCCGCGCCGCACATTCACCATCGCAGCGCGGAACTCGGCGTCCTTGCGACTCTGCAGCTCGCGCAATGCAGTCTGCAGCCGCGTCTCGGCTTCGAGTCGCACCTGCGCCTCGCGCGCCTGCAGCTCTGCTGCGTGCTGCGCAGTTGAGACCACAGCGTCGCTGCTGTTGTCGCTTGGCAATGGCGTTGGGTCTGCGCGCCGTGCAGTGCTACGGGTCGTAACGCGGCGGCCTGCAGCTGTCGGTGCCGACTCGCTATTGTCGTCTGGTGTCTGCACATTCAGCACAACGACTGCTGGCGCTGGTGCAGCAGTCGCCGATGCCGATCGAGCTGACGTGACTGCTCGCGTCTGCGCCGCCTGCGTCTGGACAGCTTGCGCCTGGGCCGCCTGTGCAGCTGCGAGTCGCTGCGTCAGCTCGCTGCGTCGGCGCTCCTCGGCGCGCTCCTTCTCGAGCAGTAGACGCTCGCGCTCAGCAATTCGCTTCTCTCGCTCGTCGCACTCGGTCGCGAGTCGCTGGTGCGCGAGCTCACGCGCACGCGCGTCGTCCTGCGCAACGCGTTCGCGCGCTGCAGCCTCTGCACGGCGCTGCGTGTCGCGCTCGCTGTCTGCACGCTGGGCACGTTGCGTGGCTTCGTACTTCGCCGAGATCGCGGCTGCTGCGTCAAGCGCCTGCTGCTTGGCGCGCAGCAGCTCGCTCTGCTGCCGCTCGAGCGCAGCGTCGTACTTGGCCTTGAGCGCCTCGATGCGCGCGTCGTGCTGCGTTGCAACGTCGTGCTCCCATCGCGCACGCGCCTGAGCGTCCTGCGCGCTGTTGCGTTCGAGCAGCTGCCGGTCAAACGACTTGCGCGCACGCGCGAGGTCGCGCTCGTGCTGGTCCGTGAGCGCTTTCATGGCGCTCTCCGTCGCAGCTGCACGCGCAGTCTCGCGCTCGGCTGCGAGTTGCCAGTGCGTGCGCTCCTGCTCGAGCTTGCTCACGCGACCCGCAGCGCGCAGCTTGTCATCGCTCGCGCGCGCGTCGGCTGCGCGCAGCTGCTGTTCGAGCGCAACGACAGCTTGTTCGGCGCTCGCGACGGCGTCGTGACGCTGCTGCAGCTGCTCAGCGAGCCGCTTGAGCTCACGCTCGTGGACTTCGCGCTCCTTTGCAGCCTGTTGTCGCGCAGTCTCAAGCTGCTGCTGCATCTGCTGCGCGCGCTCGTCGTCGCGCTGCTGCGCTGCGGCCTTCGCGCTCGCGTGCTCGGCCATGAACGCGTCGACGTGCGCGCCAAAGTCCGCGTACTTGGTCTGCAGCGCCGCGTGGTCGCGCTCGAGCGTTGCGCGTGCGCATTCGCAGTGCGCGAGCTCGGTCTCGAGCCGCGCGACGTGGCTCGACCAGTCGCGGCTCTTTTCGCGCTGCAGCGTGTCACTGAGCTCGCGGCTCTTGGCCTCCGAGAGCGACAGCAAGTGGTGCACGTGCGCGACCTCCTGCTCACCCGCGTGCTTGTCCATCTCGAGCTTCTGTCATACACATAGCCAGATAGAGACGCTGTTGTAAGTCCACACTGCCAGTCAGTCCGTCACCATTCAGTATGCGCTACGCACGACATTCGCGGCCTTGAGCGTCTCGACCTCGTGCTCGAGTCGCGCGTGCTGTTCGTTTGCGAGCTGCTGCGCCTCGTTTGCCCTGCGTTTGTCGGCCTCGAGCGCCTCGCACTCGCGCTGTAGCGTCTCGATTGCGCGCTGGTCGTGCTGCGCGGTCTCGAGCGCGCGCTGCATCTCGGTGAGCTCGCGCTTGAGCGACTGCTGCGCCGAGTCGTGCTGCACTGCGAGCCGCTTCTGGCCCTGCAGCTCGCTGTCGCGCACTGCGAGCTGACGCTCGAGTGCCTCGACGTCGCGCTCACGCTGAGCACACACATCAAGTGCGGTGCGTTCGCGCTGCGTCATAGCGCGCAGCTTGCGCCGCTGCTCGCGCAAGTCGCTCGCTTGCCACGCGACCTGGTCGCTCACGACCTGGATGTACCGCTCACGCTCGCCAAAGAAGCACTCGTGCACGATCTCGCCGAGCCGCAGACCTGCAAACTCGCGCGTGAGTGGGTTCTCCTGCAGACAGAATGCAGTCGTGTCGCCCTGGACTTGCGCCACGGCGTGCTGGAGCTGCACAGCGAGCGCGTGCAGTCGACTCTCGTACGCCTCTTGCAGCGCGCGGTACCGCGTGCGGAACTTTTTTTCGACTGTACGTTTCATCTCGTGCGGTGTTAGTGCAGAAACAGTGCGCACGCGCGCAGCGGTCTTTGCCTTGCTGGCAGTCGTGCGTGCACGTGCAAGCAGTGGCTTCGCAGCGCTATTGTGTGAGCGCGTGTTGCCGCGGTTTGGCGCGTTCTCATGCTCGACGACGCGCACGCGCGCAGTGTCGCTCGTGCTCTCGCTCTCGCTGCCGCTGCTACTTTCGCTGCTACCAACGACCGAGTCGGCGCTCGTCGGGCTATCGCGGCGACGCACTTGCAGCAACACGCTGCTGCCGCCTGCGCGCTTGCGGTTCATGATGCGGAACTGTGTTGCTGCAACGTTTGTGGAAACTGTGGATGGACAATTGCGGCTCGATTAAGTACGATTTCGATAGATCTGCTGCTGTGTACAAAGTCGAGGCACGTCGAAGTGGGAAGTGCGATGTCATTAAGCATGAGCAAGCACGGACAAGATGGCAGATGCCGTTGCTTGCGATGGTGTGTGTGTGTGTGCATGAGCTGGTCAAGGACCCAGTCATCCATACACACAGAGATAGCGAAATACGCAGGTGGCGCATGCATGTGACGTGTGCTTTCGATTCCTCCTGCTCCCTTCCATTGCAAACAGTTGCTCTGTCCATCCGATTCTCCTTCTGACACACACGCCCACACACCCGTTCGTTTCATTCCAATCGCATTGCAACACGCGACTCGCAGCGCCTAACTCACAGCAGCAGCCAATCCTTAGTGGCCGGCAGCAGTCGCTTTGATCGTGCGGTGCGGCGGGTAGTCAAAGAGCGACGGCACAGCGCGGTCCTTGTAGAACGCGACGAGCTTCCGCGCTTCGTCGGCAACGGTCTCGGCGTTGAACCCAAACATGTCCTTGAGCTGCGCGATCGTCGCCGACGCGCCAAAGCGGTCGATCCCAAACTGCGCGTGCGAGTAGTCACTCCAGCCAAACGTCGCAGCGGCTTCGACCGACAGCACGGGGATGCCGTCGCCAAGCACGTCCTTCTTGTACGCGAGCGGCTGCTCGTCAAAGAGGTCGCGGCACGGCACCGACACGATACGCGTCGTGAGCGGCAGCAGCTTGGCCGCGTCAATCGCAAGCGACACCTCCGAGCCAGTTGCAACGAGCACGAGGTCCGGCGATCCGTCGATTGACTCGACGACTTCACCTCCACGCACGTGCGAGAGCACGTAGCCGCCAAGTGCGACCTTGTCGGCGGTCGAGCCCACGAGGTTCGGGAGCCCCTGGCGCGTGAGCGCAAGCACCGACGTATGCGTCGTGTGCTCGAGCGCTGCGATGTACGACCCGACGGTCTCGTTGCCGTCGGCTGGGCGGTACACAAACATGTTGGGCATCGCACGGAGCGCAGCGTTCATCTCGATCGGCTGGTGCGTCGGGCCGTCCTCGCCGAGGAAGATGCTGTCGTGCGTCGCGATGTACAGGACGCCAAAGCGCGAGAGCGCACTCACGCGCACGGCGCCGAGCGCGTAGCCGATAAAGTTGTAGAACGTCGCGCAGAACGGCCGGAGCGCGCCGTGCGCAAAGATCCCGTTCGAGATCGCGGCCATCGCGTGTTCGCGCACGCCAAAGCGGATGTACCGACCAATCGGCGTGTCGCGCTGGAAGTCGCCCGACATCGTGAGCTTCGTGAGGTTCGATGGCGTGAGGTCAGCCGAGCCGCCGATGAGCTCGGGGAGCGCCGTTGCCGCTGCGTTGAGCGCAATCTCCGAGAACTGGCGCGTCGCGAGCGCCTTGTCCTGCGGCGTGTACACGGGAAAGTGCTTCTTCCAGTCTGTCGGCAGCTTGCCGGCGAACCGACGCTTGTACTCGGCTGCGAGCTCTGGGTGTGCGGCCTCGTACGCAGCAAATGCAGCGTTCCACTTGCTCTCGAGCTCGGCACCGCTCGCGGTCTTGTCGTAGTACTGCTTGACCTGCTCGGGCACGTAGAACATCTCGTCGCCCTTGAGGCCGTACTTCTCCTTCGTTGCCGCGAGGTCGTCGGCCTTGAGCGGCGCGCCGTGCACCGAGTGCGTGTTCTCGATCTTCGACCCAAGCCCAATAATCGTGCGGATCTTGATGAGCGTCGGCTTGTCGGTCTCTTTCTTCGCAAGCGCGACGGCCTTGTTGATCGCTTCGTGGTCAAAGTTGCCGTCGTCGACGACGATCACCTGCCAGCCGTACGCCTCGTAGCGCTTCTGCACGTCCTCGGTGAACGACAGCTCCGTGTGGCCGTCGATCGTGATCTGGTTGTCGTCGTACAGCACAATGAGCTTCCCGAGCCCGAGGTGCCCGGCGAGCGACGACGCTTCAGACGTCACGCCCTCCTGGAGGCACCCGTCGCCGCAGATCACGTACGTAAAGTGGTCGACGACGCTGTGGCCCTCGCGGTTGAACTCGGCCGCGAGGTGCTTCTCGGCGATCGCGAGGCCGACTGCGTTCGAGAGGCCCTGACCGAGCGGACCGGTCGAGACCTCGACGCCTGGCGTGGCAAAGTTCTCTGGGTGACCGGGGCACTTGGAGCCAAACTTGCGGAACGACTTGAGGTCGTCGATCGCGAGGTCGTAGCCCGTGAGGTGGAGCATGCTGTACTGCAGCGCGCACGCGTGGCCGTTCGAGAGCACGAAGCGGTCGCGGTTGCTCCATTTCGGGTTCTTCGGGTTGAACTTCATGTGCTTGCCAAAGAGCACGTGCGCCATCGGCGCGCAGCCCATCGGTGCGCCTGGGTGGCCCGAGTTGCCGGCCGTCGGCTGGTCGGCCGAGAGCATGCGGATCGTGTTGATGCAGAGCTCTTCGCCATCGATGCGCTGCTTCTTGTCGACGTGTTCGGCCATCGTGTCGTTGGTTTGGTAGGTGAAGAAGAGAGAGGAAGGAGAGAGGAAGGAGAGAGGCGAAGCTTGAGTGGCACGCGTCCAAAACTGGAGTGAGCTGCTGAGCTGCTGGATGGACGACGCTGCCAATTTCGCACAGTTGCAAGTGAGGCGCAAAACGCGATCATGCAATTCGCGTGGACTACATATATATTCGAGTCATACAAATTGCAGGTGAAAAATGCGTGGCCCACATACAACCATGTAACGCATAATTGGCGCGAAAATAGTGGGTAATTTGTGCACGTGTGCGATTGCGACTATGAATTTGCTGCTTCGTCACGCCATGACGCGGCATGCTTCCGAGTCTCCTGCTCCTCACCAGATTCAGTTCTCGAGTCCTGCGCGCATTGTGCGTTTGTTGTCTTGGTGCTCCTGCTTGCATTGCAGCTTCGTCTCGGTGCTCCTACTACTGGTGCTCCTGCAGCAAAAGCAAGAGTTGACAGACCGACACACGAAAGCGAAATCCTGCTGGGACGCCCCACTCGTCGACGCACCGAACTCATGTGCAACAGACGTCATCGTACACGAAATACTCATTCGTGATGACGGTGATGATTTGCCCATCAGCAGCAGATCAGCTCCATAGGTTCGAGCGCACCTATACCCTCGTACAAAATGACCATGAGCGTTGGCGCATGCTTGCTTGCTTGCATAACCAACCAAGCCTTGCACACATGTTCAGCCAGCATGCTCGCCACATGGAGCTGGGTGGGTAAAGAGCGAGCGTGTTGTCGACTGAAGCTCGCGCCTGTGCAATGGCTCGTGCACGCTAATATATGTCGATGCTGTGCTTTTAGCGTGGCCCACATTATACTTGACATGCTGTTTCGCTGGTCTGAAATTGCGGCACGACAGACTTCGAGCACAATGGAGAAGCACACGTACGAGCTCTTCGCCGACAGGTGCGTGCGTGTGTGTCGTGTGTACTCGCGCGTGATCAGGCGTACGCTTGTGCACAGTCTGCTGCATATACACAGCTATTCCTCTTTCTCACACCTACACGCTCGCTTGCCCGCCTCTCCACAGAACGCTCCACACTGCGTTCTACAAGAACGTCGCGAACAGCGCTGCGCTGCACCAAGCGCTGCTGAACCAGGAGTTCGATGTGGCGCTGATCAACGCTAGTCTGGTGCGAACTCCGAGTAACGCTACTGCTGCTGATGCTGCTGTTTCTGCAGTAGTCTCGTAACGATACCAATACTGTACGTGTGTGCACGCACTCACTAACCGATGTGCCATCTCTCTATCTCGCCTGCTCTAGCTTGTGGACCCATTCCAGGTCCACGCTGCAGCGACGCGTGCGCTGCTGTGCGAGACGTCGACGCGGCTCACGACCCGGACTCTGCACTCGGAGCTCGTGTTCAACCTCTCGGGCTCGCGCAACGTGAGCGAGTCGTTCCGCCGCTTTGGCGTCGCCGCCGCCTGCACGACACTCGTGCTGTGCGTGTTTGACGCCGACGACGCGGCCCTCGCACGTGCAGCAGCGCTGATCGACGGCGAGCTTGCATCGTTCAGCGAACTCGGGACGCACCTTACGCCGGCCGACTATAAGCTCATCAAGCGGTACTACAAGATCCAGGACCTCGAACTCAGCAGCTCGTCGCTCACGGACGCAATCGTCACGCGGATAGCGACCAAGAGCTGCAGCAAGTAGAGTAGCTATAGCTATGTGCTGTGTTGACGCATCGTAGCGATAGACACGACTCGGAATGGTTATGACGCACGCGCTACGATTGACTACCTCGCTAGCTCAATTCAACTCAGTTCGTAGCGCTTCTCGAGTGCGTCGAGCGCGTCGTCGCTCGTGATGCCACTGAGCTGCCCCGCAGCAGCCGCCGCACGCAAACGCGCAAAGACCCACGCGATGTCGCTCTTCTCGCGATCGCTCAGGAACATCACAGTCATTTGGAAGCGCGGGACGTCGGCGAGCGCCTGTGCGAACGCAAACACGAACGCTAGGGCTTTCGAGTCGACGTCCTCGCTTGCGAGTGTCGCGTGTCGAAACACGTGGAACGCGTCGCAGAGCACGTCGGACTCGATCGAGTCCTTGAAGACCGTGCGCAGCGTCGCGGGTTTCATGCGTTGGAGGTACGTCGCCCGTGCAGCGAGCAGCTGCGCGCGCTGGTCGCTGTCGCCCTTGAGCACGAGCGTCTTCCACACACGACTGAACTCGTACGCCGTCGTCGGCGGCTTCGTTGGTACGGTTGGCACGACGCGCTGTGTACGCACTGCACGTTCGAGTGGCGTCCTAGTGTCAGTGGTCGTGGGCGTAGCGACCGGCTCGCTGTGCTTCTCTGGCACTGCGGACTGATGCGATGGAGTTGCTGTTGGTAAGCCCTCGACGAGTCCCAGACGCTCTGGTTGGTTCCCGTCCTGCGCGCTCTCTTTATTTACGACGTCGCCCTGCGCGTCGTAGTCGGTCGGCTGGGTCTTGACAGACTGCGTAGCTGCTTCACTGTTGTCATTGTTGCTGTCAACATCGTCGTCGAGCACTTCGATGTGCACGGCTGTCGTCTGCATCGGTGCGCGCTTGATCGCAGCGCGCAGTTGGTCTTTCGTCGCTGCGATCTGCGTCTGGAGCTGCCGGTTCTTTGGCTCGAGCGCGGCCGCGCATTCGAGGTCGAGCAGTGCGAGTCGGTGCTTCCCGAGCGCATTGCGCGCAGTTGCGCGGCGCGAGAGCGACTTGACGTGCTGTGGTGCGACGCGCAATGCGAGGTCGCAGTCGTCCTCGGCTTTTGCAAACTCGCGGTTCTTGAGCAACGCCATCGCGCGGTTCGACAGCACAACGGCGTTGCGCGCGTCAAAACCGAGGCACCGCGTGTAGCTCTTGATCGCCGCGACAAAGTCGCCGCGCTTGTAGTGCGCATTGCCCTCTTCGCGCGCAGCGTCCGCGCGGCTCGTTGCCGATGCAATCGCTGCTGCTGCTGGCGTTGTTGTCGTCGCTAGTGCTGGGGCTAGTGCAGTCGATGACGGTGACGTTGGGACAGCAATCTGTAGCGCATGGATTGATCGACGTGCACACACATGTGTTACTATATGAGTGCTGCCCGTGTGCTGATTCGAGTGTGTGCACTCGGAAGCGCACACATGCACGACGGACGCACTGTGTTGGTTCCTGAGGACGCGCTTGCTGTGTTAGTAGTGCTGTCTTCGTCATCATCTGCTTTACGAAGCGCAGCTTCCTGTTGCACACACGACGCGGTGAGTATGCACGTGTGTGCGTGCGTGTGGGAGATGTCGATACTCAAGCTCTGCAAATGATGTGCTGAGCATTGGACGCACCACGTCAAACTTGGACCACTTGTTGTAGCCCTTGTCGTGTGTGTGTGCTGCTGGGTGAGACTGCTTCTTTGTTGCAGCTGATCCGTCAGTAGCGATCGAGTCAATGGACGTGCGAGGTCGTGGCGGCGGCGACGGCGTTGCGCGAGCTGCCTCGGCTGCGTGCTGCTGCTGCTGCTGCGCGCGGGCCTTGCTGCGCAGCTCCTCTTTCTGGGTCACGCTCTTTTCCCACGAGTACAGGTCCGAGAAGTACTCTTGCAGCTGTGCAGCGTTCGTGCGAATTTGGTGCTGCACCTCGATCGATGCCGCTGGCGTCGAACGCGGATCATGTGTCTGCTGCTGCTGCTTCGCTGTTGTTGTCATCGTCTTCGCGTCTGTCGAGCTCAACTCGCAAAGCGTCGCGAAACATTTCTAAAACAAAAAACGTAGAAAACAATCACAGAAACAACAACAATATACGAGATTTGTCAAAGCTGGTGTCTACCACATCAATACGACGAAACGAACTTGGTCTCTCGAGCAACATACCGCACTATATTACATTTTAAGATTATCGGTCACGTGTGGAGGCGTTTCCGTACATTGTCTGTTTTAAACGATTCTCCCTCACCAACTCTGCAGACACACAAGCAGAAGCAGCACAATGAACACAAAGAAAACGCTGCAGTGGACGCAGACAGCACAGCAGAAAGCCCTGTAGCTGTAACGGGAAAATTCGCATGGTATATAGATACACAATGTGACCAACGTAGA
>JAADXO010000173.1:0-24471 GCA_023337825.1 Globisporangium apiculatum | reverse complement strand
CTCTTTCTTTCGCGATGTCGTCTATCGATGATGACCCCAGCCCAGCGTAGCTTACTTGGCTTTATCAGGACGATGTCGGTTGTCGTGAGTTGACGAGCTCATCGACACAGAAAATGATGCAAGAAGCTCAGACTCCGAGACAGCGAAACTGAGACTCGAATTGCGATATGAGCAAAAGTACCTAAACTAATGTTGACATTTGTCAACCAGATTCACCACATTGTAGACAAACACAAATCGTTATTGCTCAACTCATTTTGTCAACTTCATCATGTGGATACTGGTTTAATGCCTCAATTGGTTCTAACAACCATCAAGCCTTTCATCCCCACTCTTACACACACGTACACACACTCATCTACGTCAATGTAGCGCAGCAGTGCAGCTTAGCTGTTGTGTCGCTGAATGTCTTGTATGCTGGCGCTCTGTTGATCTGTGCTTTATTCGGTGATCATCGAATGCTCTAACAGTAACCCACATGAGTCACAAAATGGGTGATTGTGTTCTCAGCAAAATGCAAAACCCAAACCCACAATTTGTCACTTTGAAAGCGTCGATTTTCACCACAAACAACTGGTGAAGCAATTTGAGCCAAGCAGACAAACGGCACAACGTACACGCAAACGTGCACGCGCAGCCACGACCAAGCGGGTCAGTAGAAGCAGCAGCACCCGCAGCAACAGGAGAGACGACTCGCTCGCATGCAGCATCGTCGCTCCAGCGCTCGGCGTGCATTCGACGCGCTTTTCCCGCCACTGATCGCCCCAGCCGCAGCTCTCGCCACATTCACATCCGCAGCAGCAGCGACAGACACTACTGGACGGAGCACAGTCACTAGCTCCGCGACCGTTTCCACCGTCACCACGAGCAGCAGCAGCAATTCCACCACCAACAACAGCAACAACAGCGATGACTGCGCCGTGGACATTAGTGTAGACGACATCTTGCTGCCGCCAGTCGAGCGTGCAGTCGACGCAGCGATCGCCCGTGCACTGCAGCGCTGGAACGAACTCGAGCCCGTGCACCTCGAGACAGCGCTCACGTACGCCGAGCGCGTGAAGAAGTACCAGGCGATCGTGCGGTGGGTGCTGTACGAGAACCACGACCTCGACAGCGGCAGCGATGGCGCAGCTGATGAGATCGAAGCAAACGCGACGACAATCGCAAGCAGCGCGATTGCCAGCGCTGGTGCAAGTGCGATCGACCGTGCCAGCAGTGACGCAATCGGCGGTACGGACGACTACACTGGTGCCAGTGAGAGTGACCAGAGACAACCGCCACAGCTACAGCCATTGCGTAATGACGCCGACGACGACAGCGTTGCAACCGACGCAGCACAAGCACAAGCGATTGCAAAGCGCCGACGCGACGCTGCGACGCGCCACACCCGTCGCGCGAGACGACGCGAGCGCGCGCAGCAGCGCAAGCAGTTGCGGCGACTCGCGCTCGCGTTTGCACCGCTGCCGGACGTTGCGCTATTGCGTGCGGCGCGGGAACCGAGTGCGCGGCTTTGTACGTTCACACGCACGTTTGCGAGCAAAGCGCGCGCATTGCTGCAGAAACGGTCGATGGGCGACACGCGGACGGCGCTGTGCTGGGAGTTTGCGCGGCCAGCGCTGACGCCATTTGCAGTTTCAACAGGCAATGGTGACGACGATAATGATGGTGATGGTGACGGTAATAATGACAATAATGACAATAATGACAATAACGACAATACTGGCGACCGACAGCAGTCGAGTGCGCGCGACACACACGCAGCAGCGACGCACAACCAGCGCACGAGCAACTTGCTGCTCGCGTGCGGCGTCGACCCATTCGCTGCTGCTGCTCCGACGACCTCGACGACCGCTGCCACCAATGGGACAAACAATGACGATAATGACCCTGTGGCTGATGCGAACGACGAGCTCGTGATCTGGTTCGACGTGCTGCACCCGAGCAAGGACCCAGCCAAGACGCAGACGTTCCTCGTGCGCGAGTCGCAGTCGCTCGCGGACGTCGTCGACCTCGTCGTGTGCGCGAGCGACCAGCGCCTCGGCGCACACGCTCGGTCGTCAAAGCTCGTGTACTGGGACGCCGCGTTCTACACCGACCGGCGCCGTACGGACCACATCGACTACTCGAGTGCGATCCGCACGTGGATTGACAAGTCGCCGACGCGATGCGCGCGGTACGGCAGTCGTGGAAGTGACACGGACGTCCGGACGCTCGAGCATACAATGTTCCGCGACATCGCGCTCCAGGTCGACGTCCCAGGCGTGTACATCCACCAGGGCGAGTGCGAGCACCTGCTGCGCATCCGTGACGTGCGACTGCCGCACGAGCACGACGCCAAGATGTGTGGTGGTGGTATCGTTAGTAGTCGTAGGGACAGCAGCGACCCAGCAAGAGCTACGACTACTACTACCAGCACCAGTACCACCACCACTACGACTACTACCAGTAGTAATAGTACTGACGGTGATGGCTACGCGGATGCAGACGCCAGAGCAGACGCAGCAGCGAGCGTGTTCCCATTGCGACTACCAAACTTGCTCTACCGCAATCTGCGCCACTGCTTTGTGTGTCAGCAGTACAGCGCCAAGTACATTTGCTACGGCGACCGCCTCGGGATCGCCGACCCGATGTTCTTTTGCGAGCGGTGCTACCGCGCTGCGCACTTTGATCGACACGGCGCGCTCGTGTACAGCGACTTTCAGTCGTTCCCGTACATTCAGGACTAGGACAAGGGTCAGCAGCAGAAGCGTTTAACGACGTCGCGTTCATCCCACATACACCTTCACTAGCAGCTGTGCACAAGGACATGGTGATGACATCGTACGATGCACGTCAAATATGTCTATTTACGGGACTCACGTATCCTGCAGCTTGCTACTGGAAACGATCTACCACGCTCTTGCTATCTATCCTACAGCGTCGTACCTGCTGTGCTCACAGCGCGTCTTGGACCGTATGGAGCGTGTTGACGTGCTCGACGTCGAGCGCGCGGCTGCTCCCCTGGCTGGTCCCCGATCCAGCAGACGGTCCGCCAACAAGCAGCCGCGAGCTGCCGCCCGTACCAGCCATTGTCGTTGCAGTTGCACCACCTTTTGCCCCGAGCAGCCCGGTGCCGACCGACCGGTTGCTCGACTGATGCGATAGCGACGCGCGCACGCCAGCGACGACCGAGGTTGGCGCTGGGTTCGCCATTGGCGAGACGGTCGAGCCCATTCGGCCAGACCCAGGACGACCTGACCCAGGGCGGCCACTTGTAGGTGTCGGCTCGTCTGGCAGCTGGATCGAGCTGACGCTCTTGGGCGAGTCGGCGTCGGCGTTGACCGTGCCGATGAGCGCAGTAGCTGCAGCGTCGCCAGCCGCAACGTTGCTCTCGCTAGGGGGCTCGACAAAGTCGACGAGGTACGTGTCCATGAGACTCACGTTCGTGAACGCCGCCTTCTTGTGGAACGTGCAACGGATGTCGGGCATACCCTTGACGACCTCCATTACGATCGGACTCACGAGGATCTTCTCGGGCACGCCGTTCGACTCGAGCTCGTTCGCTGTTAGTGCGTCAGGACCCCACATGTCGTACCGGAGCGTCGTCGTGCCAATGACGCCGCCAATGATGTTGCCAATGTGGATGCCAATGCGCATCTGCAGGCGCTCGCCCGTGTTTGGGTCCTGCACTTTGCGCACCTCTTTGTGCATGTCGCGCGCCATGGCAAGCAAATCGCGGATGTGGCTCCGGATGTGCATCTGGAACTTGTGCTTGAGCGTACTGCGGCGCGCGAGTGCGCTGTGGGCGCTCCGGTCGCTATGCGAGTGCGGCGGCGACGTCGTCGTCTGGTCGACTGTACTGAGTGGCAGCACGCGGCTACTGGCGCCGCGCGCCGGGGCGATTCCAGTGCTGTTTGCGCCGGACGCGCCGAGCACGGGACCGAGACTCATGTCGACGTACGGCAGACCCGAGACGATCACGTACGCGTCGCCAATTGTCTGCATCTTGAACACGCCGTGCTTCTCCGTGAGTTTGTCGAATGCGCAGAAGAGCGACGCGAGGATGTTCACGACCTGCGCCGTGTCGGCTTGCGATGCAATCGACGTGAAGCCCTTGATGTCCGAGAAGAGGATGCCGACTTGCTGGTGCTGGTCGCACACGGTCTCGCCCTCTTTCAGGCGCATCACAACGGCAGCTGGCAACATCTGGTACAGCAGCCGATCGGCGTTCATGGTCTCGAGCTGCGTGCGCGTCTTGAGCCAGATCTGGCGCCGAGTGAAGAACTCGACGCTCTGCGACGCAATGAAATTCGTAATGACCGACAAGTACGTGAGCACGAGCGGGTAGCTCGTCTTGAACTTTGAGTTGAACTTGGCCGCGTCCTGGTGGAAGATCGCGAGGCTCACGAGGCTCGCGGCCGTGACGCCCACAAGCGCAAGTGCGTTGAACGCCATTGTGTGGCGATGGAGGATCGAGCCACCGTTCGAGACGACAAACATCGCGAGCACAATGTCGAGACAGAGGTTCACGTACCGCGGCGACGTGTCGATCTCCATGACATAGTTGAGGCGCCAGAGCAACGCTTCGCTGAGCGTAAAGCAGCAGAGCCCGATTGTGTAGACGCCGACGAGCACGTTCCGGAGCTTGGACTCGCTAAAGTCGGGGAACTCGCGCCGCGCCTCACGTGCGCACACGAGCGTCAGGAGCGCGTAGAGCGCGCGGATGAGCAAAATCACGAGGTACGTCGACGCCGAGATGCGTTCGCTTTGCGAGTACGCGGGCTGGAGCAGCTCGAGCACGAGGTCGCGCAAGCACGTAAACACGGCGTAGAACGCGAGCAAGAACAGCGTCGTGCGTGCGCCTTCGACGCGGTCCGACAGCGTGCTCTCCATGTACTTGTGCTCCATGTCGTCGTCCTTGAAGCGCAGGAGCACTGAGCCAATCTCTGCGAGCATGTCGGCTTCGGCGCTTGAGCTGCCGCCCGCCATGCCGTCAAACTGCGTCGCAGGCGGCGCGCCAAGCAATAGACGGATCGGGTCGTGCTTCGCCCAGCGCTTCTTGGCCTTTTGCACGATGCGCTGGCGCGTGACGCTCAAGAAGTCCGTGTCGAGTCCCTTGCGGCCGCCACCAATGTGCTCGGACATGAGCAGCGAGTCGCGCTTGACCATGTGCTCGAGCTGCCCGAGCACAGCCGTGCGCGCGAGCTCGCTCAGTGGCTCGCCGACCATGTACGTCGTCATCGAGCCCTTGCCCTTGACCTCGATCTGCCGCTCATCAAAGCTAAAGTGGCCCATGAGCTTCTTGTACGTGACTTGCGAGATCTGGCATCGGCCCGTGATGCCAGTCGACTGCATACGCGACGCCGTGTTGACCGTGTCGCCAAAGAGCGAGAACTGCTGCTTCTTCATGCCGACAAGACCGCTCACGACGCGGCCCGAGTGGATGCCAATGCGCAGCTTGATGCCATTACCGTTCGACGCGCGGCACTTGTCGAGGAACGCGAGCATGTTGATCGCCATCGACACAGCGCGGAGTGCAGCCTCGCGGCCGCGGTCCTTGCCCTGAAGACCTGCACAGGCCATGTACGTCTTGCCAACAGTCTCCATCTTGCGCACGCCGTGCTTCTGGCAGATCTGGTCAAAGAGCGAGTACACACGGTCGAGCAGCGACACGACCTCGGTCGGGCCGAACCGCGTGACGAACGACGCAAAGTCGGCAATGTCGCAAAACAAAATCGTCACGTCCTTCTCGTCTTCGCTAATGAGCGAGTCGCCCTTTTGCATGCGCTGCACGACGTGCTCGGGGAGCATGTTCTTGAGGATCTGCGTCGACCGGCGCTGCTCCATGAGCAGTGAGCGGCTCTGGAGAAAGTCGCGGCGCATCGTGATCTGGAGCGAGTAGCACGAGTACGCACCGAACGTGATCACGAACGCGAGGTAGAGCGCAAAGAGCAGGAGGTCCGAGAGGTCCTGCGAGCTCTCGTTCTTGAAACCGATCTTGTCAGCGAGCAAGTAGAACGCACAGTTAAAGATCGAGAGCAGCAGCGCGTAGAGGAATTTGACGCGGAGCACGACAAAGAGCACGACCGGGTACAGCGCGGCCGCAAACTTGCCCGTGTCCGAGATCGTGAGCGTGAGCGCCATGCCAATCGCGCAGAACGGCACGAGAATCGCGCTCTCGTAGTGCTCGACAAAGAGCTTCGTGCGCGCGATGCGCATGTAGACGACGTCACAGAGGAAGAAGCCGGCGCGGATGTGGATGTACGACGACTCGCCCTCCCAAAAGTACTCGTAGAGTGCGTACAGTGGGATCACGAACGCGAGGATCTTGAGACACAGGATCACGCGCAGACGCTCGCGTAGTGCGAATGTCAGCTCGAACTCGTTCTCGAGCGTCAAGTGCTCCTCGCCCATGAACTCGAGTGTGAGCGGGTGCACGCTCGGCTGGACGCTCAGCGCGCGCGAGCTCTGCGCGTCGTCTTCGCGCAGCACGGGGTCGGGCAAACCGATTTCCTGCGCGAGCTCGCGCTGTAGCGCAATGAGCTGCTTCGAGAGCTCGTCGTGCTCGGTCGGGCGGTCGAAGTCGCGGAACTTCTGGCTCCACTCGCCGTCGATGAGCGACGCCGTGAGTTCCGAGCGGCCCATGTTGCGCGACGGCGACGGTGGTGATGTTGACGGCGACGTGGACGACAGCGGTGGCTCGCTCTGCTCGTCAAAGCGGCTCGACGATGCCTCTGTAAATTTGTTGGCAGCGCGCATGTTGGTGATCGAGAAGTCAGCGGCTTCGAACGACCCGGCGTGGCCGAGTCCGCTGTCGATCTCCTGGATAATGTCGGTGCTCGACGGAAGGTACATCTGCTTGAGGTACATGATCGCAAAGTCCGGCGCAACGGACGCCACGGCCGTGAAGACCATGAGCAGCCAGTACGACGCCTCGGTGAAGAGCATACCCGCGAGGCCGTAGAAGTCCCGAAAGACGTCGAATGTTGTGAAAACCCCGAACGCGCGCGAGTACGCGACGACGAAGACGAGGAATGTGACAAAGCCGCCAAAGAGCGAGAGGTAATGGAAGCGGCCCCATCGATGCAGTCGCTGCATTGCGAGGCTTGCACGCAGCGTCACAGTTACGACGAGTGCGCCGTACACGGCCGTGCCGTCCGTGAAGAGTCCGTTCGCGTGGCCCTCGGGCGACGCAATGCCGCCGAGCGCACCCATGGCGAAGAAGAACACGAGCATCGAGTGGAGCACAGCGTTGAGCACCCAGATCGTGAGGCGATAGATCGTGAGCTCGCTGTGCTTGAGCGAGCTGCGGTACACGTACGGGTGCTGCAGCACGGTCGTGTCGCGAATGTCTTCGTCCGCGATGCCGAGCACGAAGATTGGCAGGAGCGTGTACATGACGTTCCAGCCGACCATGAGGTACGACTCGTACAGCGTCTGGCCCGAGTACGCATTCCGGAGCGAGTAGAGGAAGAGCGTCATAATGAGCGCCATGTTCTTGTAGAACGAGAAGAGGATCACGCGCGCGACGCGTCGGTGGTTCCAGCGCCCGTGCACGAGCAGCAAGCACGAGAGGTTCCGGAACGTCGCGATCGCAAAGTCTGCAGCGCGCACGGCCTGCATGCCCTCGTGGCCGTAGATGCCGATGCCGACATGTGCTTCCTGGATCATGCTCACATCGTTGCCGCCGTCGCCGACTGCGAGCGTGAGCGGCGAACCTGGCGCGTTCTTCATAAGACCGACGACCTGCGCTTTCTGCATCGGACTGAGGCGGCACGCAACGACTGACGTGCACTGCGTTGCGAGCTCCATGAAGATCTGGTGCGACGGGATCGTAGTGCTCGGATCGGCCACGGACGTGCGCGTCGAGCCATGGCGCGACGACACGCGCTGGTTGTTGCGGTTCGTCTGGGACGACGACGGCTGCGGCTCGTGATGGTGCGTCGGGAGCTGGACAGGGAGGCTGCCTGCCGATTTGGTCGACGCCGACTCGTCCACGAGTCCGTCAAGCGCTGCAGATCGACCGGCAGCCTCGAACGTCTTACCCGCAGGCGACGTCAGCACATCCGCGAGCAGGAACTCGAGCGCCTCGCCGTTGATCACGAGCGACAGGTTGCGCGTCGCGACGCCTGGGACCCAAACGCCTTCGCGCTTGAGCTTGCGTCGCGCGTTCGCGATCTCGTCGAGGCAGTCCTGCTTCGTCTTGCCCTTGATGATGATCATCTTGCTCCGCTCGCCAATGAGGCCGCACATGTGGCCGACCGAGATCGCGGTCTCGTCCTTGTCGCCCGTGAGCATCCAGATATTGACGCCAGCTTGCGTGAGCTGGTCGATGCACTCCTTCACGCCGTCCTGGAGCAGATCCTCGACGCCCGTGGCGCCGAGCAAGTAGATCGACTTTTCGATCTTCTGTGCCACTTCGAGGCACAGGTGCTCGCGATCCGACAGCGACTTGCGCGCGAGGTTGTACTCGCTCTTCCACGCCTGGTACTCGGCGCGCGACAGCGTCTTGAACCCGAGCAACAGCGTGCGCAGCGCCATCGCTGCGAAATAGTGCACGTGCAGTCCGAGCTTGCTGATGTCCTGCGCGTTCGCAGCGTTTGCAAACATGACCGTGTCGGCGCCTTTCGAGAACACGAGGATTTCGTCGTCAGCGACGTCAGCTGCTCGATTGTCTCTCTCGTCGCGGCTGTCAATGTCGGCCGCCAATGCGCTCTCGAGCTCCGCGAGCGAGTCGCGCGCATCGTCGTCGCCTGCGCCAGACCGCTGGAACTGCTGACGCCGCCGCTGCTTGCGCTTCTTGGCGCTCTCGGGGTCACACTCGAGCGTCGCATCAGCCACGCTGTCGTCGTCGTCGTCGTTGCCACCGATCGACCGGACCTGCTGCACGACGACCGACATGCACTTGCGCGTGCTGTCAAACTCGTTGAGTGCGAGCAGGCGGTATGTCTCGGACTTGCCAAAGAGCTGGATGTGGATCAAGTCGCCGTCGCGCTCTTCGTACACGCACTTGAACTCGACGGCGGCGTTCAGCAGCGCCACTTCGTCGGGCGACGAGCCAAAGTACTTGCGCTCGTACTTGGATACGTGCGACGCACCGCTCCACTGAAACGCGTCGGCCGACTCGAGCGAGCCGTTGAGCGAGTTGACGCCGCCAATGTGCCGCAGCGCGTGGTTTGTGGTCACGAGGTTCGTCGAGCCCGAGGACTGGTTGTCACTGCGCGTCGCGGCTGCGCGCGCGTTCTCTTCGATCGCGACGGACGCCGAGTGGCAAAGCAAGAGACACCGGAAGAACGGCCGCGCGAGCTCGAGCGAGTGCTGCTCCTTTCCCATGTACCGCGACGGGTTCTCGATCATGTTGAGCAGGTGATAGTACGGCCGCACGTCTTTCTCGGACAGCGACGCCTGCTTGACGACGCGTCGGCCCTCGGAGCTCTCGCGGCCAGACGACGCGAGTTTCCCGCTCGAGCTCGTAGTCGACGGCATACTGCCTACTGGTCGCGCGTCCGCCGGGCTGAGGTCCACGAGTCCGTTCCCTGCCGCTTTGGCGAGCAGTCGCAGGTTCATGTTCGTGCCGTCGTAAATGACGCCGCCGATGCTGCAGACCTTGAATAGCATCTGGTTCTTCGTGAGCGTCCCGGTCTTGTCGGTGAAGATGTACTTGATCTGCCCGAGGTCTTCGTTCACGTTTGACGTGCGTGCCGTGACGCCGTGGCCGTTGTCGGCACATCGCATCTTCGGGTCGCTCTCGATGCGCCGCGCCTGGTACCACTTGACGACCTCGAGGCTAATGTAGAGTGAGATCGGCACCATGTTGTTGTACAGGATGAGGTACGTGACCCAGGCCTCGGCAAAGTCGCCGAGACTAAAGCGCTTGATGTACGGCAGCGCAGCTGCAAAGTCCGCGCGCGCGTGCACCTTGTGCGAGAAGAGCGACGACTGGATCGAACTGATGAGGCAGACGCCAAAGAGCACGGCAAAGATGAGGAAGATACACCGGTTCGCTGTGTGGTCCAAGCGGCTGAACTTGGACGGGATCGCTTTCATGTTTTGCACGAGCTTCGTGTCGGTCCCAGCGCCGACGACGACACCGACGACCCACTTGGTGTTGCACAGCTTCATGCCGCGCAGCAGCACGTTCTCGACGCTGATCGGGAGCTCCTCCGCGTCTGGCAGCGACGCACTGCGCGGCTTGTTCGCGCCATGGCGCTTGTCGCGCTGCGTCTGCGCCTCGAGCTTCGCCTGTTCGGTCGCGTACGAGATGCGCAGGACGCCATCAAAGCTGTACAGCCGCTTGTTTGGGAGCTCGCACCGGATCTCCGAGTTCACGGTCGTGCCAAATGCTGTCGCGCTCTCGGGTCGGATTTGGTTCCACTGCAAGCAGTGGCGCACCTTGAGGTTCGACTCGCCATCGAGACTCGACGTCTCGCACATCGCTTCGTTGTCCTCGTGGCTCGAGAAGAGCAGCACGAGGTCCGCCGGGATCTGCTCCTTGTCGTGCACCTTCACGACGTGCCCGACGCGCAAGTTCTTCCAAAAGATCTGCTGGAACAGCAGCCCGCGCGTTGAGCTCCCGACACGCTCGAGCGCTGCTGCTGGGTTCTGCGCCACGCGGTTGCTCGACTGGTCAGCAGTCGGGTGCTCGGTCGTCGCGCCGAGCACTTCGACCTTTTGGTGGTTCACGTGGTAGTCCTGCTGGTGCCGCAGTCGATCCTCCATGCCCTCTTTCACCATCGTTGCAAACAGCACGATCGCAAGCGGCCCGATCGTCGAGTACTCGTTCGTGGGCGACAGGTCCGTACAGAGTTGCAAGAGCGAGATCATGAGGAAGTAGAAGTTGGCGACGCGGCGAAACTGCTCAAAGAGCGACTTGGGTAGGAAGTTGACGAGCGTGTACTTGGACGACCGCACGATGTTCCAACTGTACGTCGCCGTGTCGTACTTGCGCGCGATGTAGCTCGCGTACTCGTGCGTCCGCAGCACGTCGTTGATGAACAGCACGCGGCTCTTGATCGGCGATGTGCTGTCGTGCTGCTCGATCTCTTGGCCTGGTACGCTGCGCACGCGGTTCCACCCGAGCGCACGCGCAAACATGCTCGCTTTCGACGACTTGGGCTTTGCAGCAGTCGCTGCAGGCGACGCGCCTGCAGGCGGCACGATGCCTGTGGCCGACAGACCCTCGGTCTCGAGACGAAAAAAGTGCTGCGGCACCGCCATCGTGCCGTGTGTGTATGTGTGCGTGTTCAACGTACCCGAGCTGCTCGAGTCGAAAAGAGTTCGATGACGGCACGGTCACATGCACGCTCTCTGCTGTCGTTGTCGCTCTTCCAGGGACGCTGTGAGTGCAGGCACCGGTGATAGTCGATGAGTGCAACCTCACGTCTCTTCATCGTGATAAACGAAACGTGTGCTGGTTTCAGACTTTTATTTGTCACATGATGTTTGATAGTGTTCATCCGAACTTGCTTTTGCACTCGCTTCATTTTCCGTCCAAAAACACTCACGCGCAACAAGCGTACAGATGGGCTCGACGTCCGACGACCTCGCTGTGCGCGACGAGCTCAAACAGAGCCTCATGGATGCGCGCGCGCCATCGCCGCCACCACTGCTGCAGCAACCAGAGCTTGATGTTGAGGCCGGAGGCGCGCTGCGGCAGCGAATCGCGCGTGAATCGAGCAGCCGATCCGAGGAGACCGATGCAGTGGCAGACACCAGCACAAGTGACATCGAGTTCAACTTTGCGCAGTGCGTTCTCTATGTGTGTACACCGTCGCTCTCGAGTGACAGAGTGGTAGCATGCGTGTATGGGCACTCACCTGCTGTTGCCTGCGCGTGACCACAGATCGTTCAGCTTCATGACCGGACGTCGGCTCCAGCGTCGGTATCGCGGCGTCTACCGCAAGGTGCGCGCTGTGTATGTCGTGTCTCGCTCACACCACGCTGTCTATCACTTCATGTCGCTCACTTGCGTTGCTGTACACACACACTGGGTTCTGTAGTACTCGTTCATGGTGCAGCTCTTGACATGGATCATGGTCCTGTACGTGCTCGTCGTGCTCGCGACGCTCTCGCTGACGCCTGGCGGTACGCACTGTGTGCATCCAGTTGATCAATACGTTTGATAGACTCGGTCCTATCCAGATGATGCTGACTACAATCACATCGTGTATGTGCTCGACAGAGTCGCGCACGAGCGTGCTCGCGAGCGACTCGCCTGGCGCAACGACATCAGACGAGCTCTTTGCGCTCGCAGTCGTCGTGTTTGTCATCTACGTCGTCGTGCAGGTCGCGCTGATCATCCGGTGGCTCATCTACTGGGTCGTGCTCGCCGAGATGGTCACGTACATGCTCACGAGCAACTCGCGCGCACTCTTCTGGTTTGACGACACGATCTCGGACGCTGACGCGCACAAGCGCTACGTCGTCATGATGGTCCTCATTGGCGTCGAAGCGCTCACGATCGTCGTGTATGTGTTCACACACTACACGTACCCGTGGCTCGTGCGGTCGAACAAGTTCATCAATAGCGTGACGTGGTGGACCGCCCGCCGCGGACCGCTGAGCAACTCGATCACGTACCGGTCGATCGCACGGTTCTATACGACGAAGCGCAACGTCGCGCGGTACTGCGGCGGTCTGAATGCGAACGGCGAGCCGCATGGCTACGGCATGTGGACCGACACGGCGTACCACGGCGAGCGGCTCACGGGCGAGTGGGCGAATGGCGTGCCGATCGGTCCGTTCCGGAGCTTTGAGCACGGCAGCGGGTACTCGTTCGTGAACCTGCGCATTGGCTATTGTCACAACCGCAGCGAAGTGAGCTCGGACGCGATCGCGTTCTGGCCCAAGCACGGTACCGATGGTCTCCACTGGGGCGTCGCGAGCGTCGAGTGCTCGGTCGTCGGCGGCTTCTTCACGTTTTTGCCAGCGGTGACCCACTTGACGCCGTCGAACACGCCGGACGCACCGCAGAGCGCAGCCGAGTGCCTCGCGACGCTGCGGACGCCGGCCGACGACGTCGTGTTCAGCAAGTCGGCTGACACCAACAAGCTGCCGACGCAGCAGCAAGCGATGATGCGCGCACCGGAGCTACAGACAGACCGGTCGTCGAAGCGCATGCTCTTCCGCGAGAGCTCGACGCCGGTGCTCGAGAATCAGCGCTCGAGCGTGCGCAAGGAGGCGCTCGTACTGCTGCATGGCTACAACTGCTCGCTCGACTACGGCATGAACCGCCTCGCGCAGCTCATTGCGCTCGGCGACTTTCCGTCGTTCATCCACCCGTTCGTGTTCAGCTGGCCGAGCGGCGGCGCGCTCGCGTACTTTCAAGGTGCGATTTGCGTCTTAGAGTCTTGGGGCTCGGGGCTTGATACGTCTGCGACTAGCGCAAGTCGTGGCAAATTGTAGTGCCGTGACACCGTGTGGTGTACTGATCTGGTGGATGCTACTGACGGCTACATGCAGCCAAGAAAGTCGGGAGCGAGAGCAGCCAGACCGCCAAGGACTTTCGCAGCTTCCTCCGCAGTCTGCTCGACGCCGGGTACACGACGCTCAACATCATTGCGCACTCGATGGGTGCGCGCGTGTTCTTCCACTGTCTGCACCAAGGCCACTTGGACGACATCCTCAAGGTGCGTCGAACGTCGTACAAGCGTGTTGTCAGTGCAATCCGTCTGTCTCTGCAATGACTGCTGACTGATTGTGTCGATGGCCTCGTCATTTGCTCGCTGTGTCGCCGACTATTAGCCACTCCACAGTGCCGAGCCGCACCACGGACCGCGCATCCACCTCTCGACACTCACGTTCTGCAATCCGGACTACTCGCGCGACGACTTTGTCAAGTACGGTGGCGGCTACGACGTTGCGCGGCGGTTCTGTGATCACATCACGCTGTACGCCGACAGCATGGACGGCGCGCTGTTCTACCTCGAGTTCCTGTCCAAGAAGACGTTGTTTGGGCCGCTCAACTACTCGCTCGGGCGTCGCGGCACGATGGTCCATCGCGACGCAACCGAGCGCAACGACATGCGTGATGGCACCGAGACGCAGTTTCTCCAGTGGGCCGACTCGAACCTCAAGCCAGCCGTAGACATGGACATTGCGATCGCAGCGATCAACCAGCAAGCCAAGTTCAAGGGCGTCGCAACGTTTGCGTACAACCGCGCGCCAGTGCACCGCGACGTGCAGCAGGACCGCATCAAGAGCGGCTTGGACGCAGGAATCGAGCTGCAGTACCTCGACATGGACGTCATTGACACGACGTGGATGGACAACAACGTGCATGCGATCCGGCACAACTACTTTAACATTAACCCGACGATCGTACGTGCTGTCGCAAATCGTAACTGCGCGCTGTTGCTGAAGACTTGGTATGACACAAGAGGACGACAGAAAGACTGACCACTTGTACATTACGTACGTGTGAGCGAGCAGGTGGACGACTTGCGGCACCTGATTGTCGGCAAGAAGCGCGCGCACTCGCGGCCCGGACTGCTCCAGACGACGTCGGCAGAGAACGTCTTTATCTTCCTTGTCGCGCCGTCGCACGTCAAGAACAAGTGAGAGCAGGAAGTATCAGTGCATGTGCAAACACTCGTCAGTGCACTAAGCACATGATGGTACATGTTCGGGAGCAAGCCCCCACTCTGTCAAAGTCTTTACGCAGCGAGTTTGTAGGAGCTGTGGTGAATGGGAAGTGAATTGTGTGCGACAAAGTACGAAAACGAAGGTTTCATTGTTCAGCAATACAAATGCGCATCAGCCAATCATGACCTCGTATATCGGTTTGACATGAATTTGTTTCTGATTTGATGCAGTATTTATGTAAGCTTAAATTTACGATGCAGGTTCGAAAATATAGTGTTTCGAGAAGCCACAACATCTTTGCCAACAGCATCAAGAAAGTGAGCTGCTGTGTGTCGCCAACGTACGCGTGTGTGCGTGTGTCGCCGCTCTCTCGTTCTCCTCCTCGCACGCACCGCAACGAGGCGCATCTGCGTAAACTCTACGTCGACGAGACTGCTCTTGCATCACACGCACTACTCACCATCGAGCGCAGTGCTCTCGTGGCATCGAATCACGCACAAGTGGCCGCAGTAACAGCAGCAGCATACCAACGAGCTCGCACTTCAACCTGACTGCAACGGCATCGCAGTGCGTTGCGAGTCACAGTGCACAATGAGCTGGACAGCGACGACCGGGTACTCACCTGCGATCCTCAAGAAGCCGTCGTCAACGAGCTCGATCGTCAATAGTGGCGGCGGCCCGAGCGGGTCGACACACTCGTACCAGCAGGCGTTCAATGGCGCGTTCAGCAGCAGCAGCGTCGCTGTTGTCAGCGATAGCAGCATGAGCGCCAGTGCTGACGAACAAGAGGTCGTCGTGCCACTCGTGCTCTGGAGCGAAGCGCCGCGCGTCGAGGTCTCGTGTCTGCACGTGCTGCAGCTGCCGCTGTCGCAGCCGAGCCAGAACTCAAATACAGCAACGGCAGCAGCAGTGCACCCGAGCAGCGGACGGCGCAATAGCATTAGCAGCAATAGTAACAGTGCGAGTGCAAGTGCAACGATTGCAGGTCTGCAGATCCAGATCGTCGACGACGACGACAGCGACGAGCCGCAGTACCAGACGTGCGTGTTTGCTGGCACAGTCGACGGCGCAGTGATCTACTGGCTCTTGGAGGGCGATGCAGTTGTGCAGGCGAGCTTGCTCGTGTTTGCCGACGACACCGACGCGTCTGTCGGTATTGCAGGCAACGACCGGCGCGTGCAGGGTATTGTGAGTGGCACGGACGAGTATGGCCAGAGCATGCTCGTGACAGTCGGTCGCGACGGCCGCGTCGCAAGGTGGCAGCTCCCAAACGGTCAGTGCGCGCACGCGAGCGCATCGCTTGCAAAGCAGCTCGCGCCGATCGAAGGTGTCGCGATGTTTTGCAACAGCCGCTACGCGATCGTGTACGCGCAAGCGACGCGCATGATGGTGCTCGACACGTGGTTCATGACACTGCTCTATTGCGTCGACACGGCGCAGGAGCAGATCCGTCGGAGCATCGCAGTTGGCGAACTCAAGCGCCCGCCGCTCAAGACCGCGTGGCCCGCGTTTGCCAAGAACCCGCTCAGCCCTGCTGCTGGTGGTGGAACAACAACAGGCGACAGTGGGCAGGCGTTGACGAACGGACCAGCAGTAGGTACCAGCAGCAGTAGCGTCCCGACTCCGATGTGGGACTCGCTCGTCGTGTCGCTCGGCGCCGAAGGTCTCGTCAAGTGCTTCCTCTGGTCGAAACCGCGCGGCAGCTCGAGCGGCGCAGGCACCAGCAACAGCAGTGCGACCGCAACGTTTCAATGGCGTCAAGAGAGCTGCTGGGTGCTGTCGTGGGCCGACGAAGTGGACGACATCACGTGTTCGCAGAGCACGTCGCTGAAAGACGGCGACCACATGAACCCGCAGACGGCGCTCATGCGGTCGATCAAGAGCAGCTACTTCCCACTCGCGGTGCGCGTGTCGCCAGACGCGTCGCTGCTGTTGTTCATCTGGGCGACCAAGTGGGTCGTGCTCAAGCGCAAGTGGCTCTGCCGCGTCGACCCAGCAAGCTCGAAGACGGGCAGTAGTACGAACAAATCCAAGCCAACGGTGTTTGTTGGCAGCTGCAACATCCCGCCCGCTGCGTTCCTCGGTCAGACCAGTAGCACTGGTCCTACTAGTACTGGTCCTACTTCAACAGGTCGAACAGAGCACCTACCGGTCGTGGCGTGGGCGAGCGGCGAGTTTGTCGGCGACAGCCACGTGCTGCTCTGGACGACAACGGGCCACGTGTTCCAGTTCGCGGCGTGCGGCCGCTCGATGGGTGCAGCTGGCAAGCTCTTTCTGTTCACGAAGGACACGGACCAGTTCGTGCCACGAAGCAACTTCAAGCGCCTCACTGCGATCGAGCGCGGCCAGTTCATTGCGTACACCAAGCAGTGCACGTGCTGCGCGACGGCTCCTGCTGCGTCATCGTCGAAGTCAGCAGGCCAGCGAGCGCGTTTGATGGCGCACAGCGAGCTTGACACGTCAGCAGCCGCAGCTGCAGGCTTCACTGCGTGTGTACAGTCGGCAGCTGGTGCGTTCAACGCGTCGTCGCCGCTGACACCATCGCTCGCGCAGACGACACTCGTGCACATGTGTCGCCGCGGCAGCTTTGGACTCTGGACGATCGCGTTGCACCGAAGCGCGTCGCCGCCGCGCATGACCAAGAGCCTTGCGCTGCCGGTGCATCTGTACGACCGCGTGCCGTTCCACGCGTTCGCCGACGGCTTTGCTGCAATGGCGCAGACTGCAAGTAGTACGTCTTCGACAGCGTTGACTGGCGATCGCGAGCCGCGCCGATTGTGTCTCTCGCACCTTTTGCTTGGGCGTGACGAGTCGGGCGCGACATGCAGCTTTGCAGAGCTCCAGCGCATGGGCCGACGCCGACGCCGTGCACCAGCGAGCACCAGCACCAATAGCAGTAGTGTCGACAGCTCTGCCGCGCACGCGCTGTCGTCTGCGCGCGCGTCACCGATGCCGCTGACGAAACGTCGCGGCACCATAGCTACGACCAACATCACCAGCACCAGCGCATCGATCGTTGATGCAGCGTCGCAGTACCTACTCGACGTCCCAGTCGCGCTTTACGGGTTTTCGGACGGTAGCGTCGAGATCGCGCTGCTTGGTCGCACGCAAAACGCAACGTCGTCGAGCGCGCGCACTGGGAGCTCGCTCGTGCACCTCGCTTGCCACAACGGCAGCGTCACAGCCGTCGCGCACTGCGTGTGGCCAGCTCCAGATGCGAGTGCTACTGATGCGGAGCCGGCGCCGCTGCCGCCATCGTCGCATGTCCGATCGACGACAGCAGCGGCTAGTAGTTCGAGTGCCAGCAGCTCTGCCGTCCAAATAGGCAAGAAAGCCAGGACGTGGAAGCGCGGCATGTCGGTCGAGGACTCGATCCTCGCGAGCGATAAGAACCCGTTCTTTCGCTCGCGGTTCCCAGCGCCAGCGCAGCAGCGCCGCAGCTGGTCGAGTCGCCACTTTAACGTCAGTGCGAGTGGCGCAAGTGGTGCGACGAGCGCAACAACGTCGGCGTCCGCACCGTGCAGTCCCAACACGAGTACTGCGACGAGTGCGACGAGTGCGATCTACTTCATGGTGTTCACAGGCGGCGCTGATGGCGCAATGCGCGTCATTGAGCTCGCGCTTCGACCAGTCGACGCAACGTTCGTGTGCGACGCCACGGTGCTCCAGCGCTTTCGAAAGCACCGCGGCGCGATTCAGGACATTGCAGTCTCGCCTGTACGTGACCGCAACAGCACCTGGTCGGCACAGGCGCCTGATCGGCTCGTCGCGACGATTGGTGTCGACCGCAAGGTCACGCTGTTTGCGCCCGTGTACAGCTACCACCCAATGACGAACAATCGCACGTCGGCACTCAAGAGCCGCTGCGCGGTCGAGTGGGAGTGCGTATTCGAGCTGAGCGAGCACAATGACGCTGTGTGCGGCCTCGAGTGGCACCTCGAGCGCGGCCTGCTGTACGTCGAGTGCGCCGATCGCATGGTTGCAGTCTGGAACACGGACACGGGCATCCTCGAGCGCGTCGTCCCAATCGCACTACTGAGTGACGATAGCAGTACCAACAGTGCTATCACAGCAGCAGCGAGCGATGCATCGGACCTAGCAGCTCAGCCGTCGGTCGAGTGCACAGAGCTCGGCATTGGCGACACATCAGTGCGGCTGCTTCAGTTCCGTGTGATCCGCAGCGCTGAGCGCATCAAGCGGAGCTGGAAATCGTATTTTGTCGGAATGTCCGCGGCACCACCGCCGCTCTTGCTCCAGTCGAGTAGCAGTAGTCGCACAGTGTCGCCGTACGCGATCGGGTCGATCGAGTTGCTGCTGCTGTCGTTCCTGCTGTCGTGGGGCGCGACGCCCGAGATCGACCGCGCGTGTCGCGAATTGCTTGGTCTCGACGCGCCCGAGCTGCTGTTCTCGTGCGCACTGCGCGACGGCGCGTCCGGCGCTCTGACGATCCCAGTGCCGTGGCTGACTGCTGGCGCAACGACATCTGCATCGCGACGACGCGAGAGTGCGTTCGTACGCAACTGGCAGCACTCGGCGGCGCTGTCGGCAAACCTCGCACTTGGCATCGTGTCGCTCTGTATGAACCTCATGGAGCACAAGTACTCCAAACCGAGTAACACTACCGCTATCCTGCCGTCGTCGCCCTCGAACAAGGAAGAGTTCCACGTGCTCTGGAGTCAGCTCATCACGCAGCACTCGGTCGTGTTGCCCGACTACGTCCCGGGCTTTCGCGAACCGGCCCTCGAGCACCTCGCGCGCTTTGGGTTCCACGCGTGCGACTACACGCAATTGGCCGCCCGTGCGCTCCTCAGTGGCGTGATCAAACGCTTGGCGCCACTCGCGCGGTCGGCGCTCACGGCCGAGTACGCGACCAAGTTGCACTGCGAGATCGTGCGGCTCGAAAGCGAGACCGGGAGCAAACTGAACGGCTCGGCGCCGGTCCACGCGACGAACGACACGACTGCGCTCGTCATCGCGCGGCTCGGATCGCTCGTGATCCTTTTGAGTATGATCGGCACGTGCTTCCCAGGCGAGATCTCGCCTGCGAGTGCGCGCGAAGTCGGCGACATCCTCGTGTTTCTGCTCAAGGCGCCAGCGCAGCACGTCGGGTCCGTCGCTGCCGAGCTGCTCACAAAGGGTCTTGCGCTCTTTCGGCCGCACCTCGTCGACCTGTCGTCGCTCATTGTCCAGCTCTTGCTCCTCGACATGCGCGCCAAGATGATACAACAGAAGAGCGAGACCGACAGCGACAGTCCAGTATTTGGGTCCCACGCGCGCGTACTCGCGCACGGCGGGAGCAATGCGTCGCTGAGTCTGCTCGTTGAGCTCGGCGCATGCGAGACCGCGTTCGTGCTCGCGCTGCTGCAGCAGGAGATGCACAACAACGAGCGCCCGCACGCGTTTCGAGAGTGCGTGCTGCTGTACCTCTCGGAGCTACTGAGTACGCACTATCTGCTCATGTTTCGGCACTTGCCAGCAGTCGTCGACACGATCATGTGCTGCCTCGACCCAACGAAGCTCGAGCGCCGCAAGCGGTGCCTCGAACTCAGTACGCGGTGTCTCCACGGTCTCGTGCGGCGCTTCCCGATGGTCGACTTTCACAAAGAGACGCAGCGCCTTGCGATCGGCACGATGGAGGCCGTGATCCTCATCTACGACCTCCGGACCGCGACCAAGTGGCGCGTGCTCGATGGCCACACGTCGGCGGTCTCAGCTGCTGCGTTCCGTCCCGACGGGCAGATCCTCGTGTCGTATGCCGCGCGCGAAGGCAGCGTTCGGTGGTGGAACAGCGGCAACGCGGGGCTCTTTGGCGGCATGCTCAAGATGCAGCAGTCGTGTCTCAAGGAGCACAAGCTCGAGGCGCTCAAGACCAGCGCTGCGAGTGCGCCAGCAGCAAGTGGCGGTGCAAGTGGCGACCTCAAGCAGGTCATTCAGACGTGTCGGTTCCAGTTTCTCACGCTCCGCGAGCCACCGACGACTGGTAGTAATGCCGACGGCAAAGACAAGCGCATTTTGCGGCTCACGCGCGAGGACGCGAGCCAAGTGCAGTTCCTGCTCTAGCAAAAGGTCAGATCCAGTTGACGATCGCTGCAGATGTGCACATACACGGCTGCGTCGTCGTCGTCGAGAGTCGACACTCGGCATGTGCGAGCTGTTCGAAATGGTGGTGCACTTGGCGACATACTCGGATTGTGGCAGTAGACACATTTGAATCTAAACAGATGATACGATACAATATGTTGAACCATAGCGAATGTTCAGTGCATGTTCTCAGAGGTGTTCGCTAAAGTCCGATTGTGGCAGATACAGCAAAGTGGCTTCGGCAACGTTCTTGTTGTCGCGTTCATTTCAGTTTGTGTGAAAATGGACGCACCAGTCGGAGTTGCTGCCGCAGCGCAGCGATCGCCGACGGCGCACCGCGATGCTGACGAGGAGGCGCTGCAGGCCGCGCTGCTCGAATCTGTGCAGTACGTCGCATATGTTGCTGTCTGCATGCGCGTGTGCATGAGCAGCTGCATGCAGTTCGATGCGACAAATGGTTCTCACACATGCGCTTGCGTTGACGGTTCTCTCCTGCCGCTACAGACCCGACTTCCTCGCAGAGATCCTGCAGGCCGAGACCGAGCGCAACTACGCACGCGACGCCTTGCCACCTACTGTCTCGAGCGTCGCTATTGAAGCCGACGCTGCTGCTGGCAGCAGTCACAAACACACGGTCGACGTGTCCCAGCGCGCCGACTCGACCAACAACAACGACGACCTGAGCGCGCTTGTCGACCATTCACTGACGCGCGTACGTAACGGCGATAGCACGAGTGTCGACGACACACTAGAAGACGGTACGTGCTGCTTTCACATACGTCGACTGCTTCTACTACGTTGACAAGCGCTCGCAATTGACAGCGCCACTGTATGTGGTCCACATATGTACGCATACGCACCTACAGCAAATGTGCACCACGTGCTGCTCAACTTTGCCGAGAACCTGCTCGTCGACATCCTCACATACCTCGACGAAGACAGCGTCGGCCGCAGTCTAATGGCATGCAAACGACTCCATCACGTCGGCCACACGGACGAAGTCTTTGAGACGCTCTGCCGCCGCATCTTTCCAGTGCAGAACCGCAAAGTCGCAGCTGCAGCAGCGGCCGACGCGTTCGCGCTCCGGCGCTTCCACACGTGGTTCGGCATGCTCGACGGCCGTCCGCGCGTGCGGTACAACGGCTTCTACTGGCTCAAAGTGTCGTACTACAAGACGCCGGAACTCAACATGTGGACCGACATTACGCCCGGCACGATCCTCCAGGTCGTGTACTACCGCTACTTTTCGTTCCAGCGCGACGGCTCCGTGCTCTACGGCATGCTCTTCAAAGCGCCGCACGAAGCTGCTGGCGTGCTGCGCGGCCTCGGCAAAGACGTGCACATTGGCCGCTTCCACGTCGAGCGCGATTCGGTCTTTGTGAGCGTCCCAACGAAGCACAACGTTGTCGAGTTCCGCTTTCGTATTAGCAAGAGCGGTAGCAACAGCCGCAGTCCGAATGTGCAGCTCGTGCTCGAGGAGCACTACTCGTTCTCGGAGCCGGACCGCACGGGCTGGATCGACTATTACCACACAGCCGAAGAGGAGTTCCAGTACTACCGATCGTGGAACCTGTAGCGAGCGACCAGGCTGTGTGAGTGAGTGAGTCGATGGACACATCTGTTGCTATCGACAGTGTGTAAGAGCTACGCGCACATAGACTACTTGGATTTACGAGCCTGGAGTCTGTTCGCCAGGTGCTGATGATACATCAGGCGACACTGCTTGACCGTGTCCTATTTCGAGTACGTGAGCGAAACCGCTTTTGTGCTATCAATAGCCCATCAAAATCCCACTCACAGGCAGCGACTCGCAGTAGTGTTCATGGTTATCACTCTCACAACGCAAGGGACGAAGACTCGACCGACAGACGTCAACGCACTGCTACGCACGCGCTCCTACTCCAACTCGTTCGCAACGTCAGCATGGCGCCGATCGTGAGCGTGCGCACCAAGAGCGCAGACAACAACAACAACAGCAACAACAACAGCAGTCGAGATGCCGACACCAAAGCTGGCAGTAGCAGCACCAACCGTGTACGGTCGACGCTCTCGAGAGAGAAGAGCGCGAGCTCGAGTGCGTCCAAGAAGACGGACGAGCCAGCGACAGTAGCGACAAGGAAATCAATAGTGTCATCGTCATCGACACGTTCGAGCTCGTCGGCTGGGTTATCTGCTTCGCGAACGAGCGTGGCGACGACGTCTACAAAGACCGCAAAGCCCGAGGCGTCGTCGTCCACATCTGCGCAGCACCGCAGGGAGATCACCAAAACCCCACCAGCGCCAGTTGCAAAGCCTGGAAGTGCCGCCGATACGACCACACCAGCAGGTAAGAGCAACAAGACCCATCCGCTGCCGTCGACGACGCTGAACAAGCATAAACAGGCGTCCGTGTTCACAACTGGCAAGCGCAAGCACAAGACGTACGTTGCTTGCTCTGTTGTTGTCGGTCGTAACTACGCGTGGTCTCGAGTGCCGCCATTTGGTACCTGTGTCTGTCGTACGTTGATGTAGCATAAAAAGCACACACTGACGTACTGGATGGACGCACATGTTGTATGGATGGACAACAGCAACTTTGGCAGCGCGTACGACTCGGGCTCGATCCCGTGCCGCATCAACCACGGCGGCATCAAGAACGCGCTGCAGTGGACCAAAGCGCCCGAGAGTGCGTGCTGCACGTGCTCATGGTCACGGTCATCATCGTTGTCGTCATTGCGCGCAGCATCACGACTCACACTACATTGGCGTTGTTGCTATCCTGTGATGCCCACAGCACTGGACTTTAATCCACTGCTCATCACGTGCGTCGAGGGCTTCCAGGAAGTCGAGCACCCGTTCGTGTTCCTCGCGCGCACGGCGTTCAAGGACCTCATGAAGACTGAAGATGCAAGCGACAAAGTCTTGGCCGTGCTGCCGCAGGTGATCCCGCCGCTCCGTGCTGCACTCATGCACAAGAGTGACGACATCTTTGTCGCGGCGCTCGAGGCCACGCGCATGCTCTCGGACGCCGTTGAGGGCGAAATGAACGTGTACTTGCCCAAGCTCACGCAGCAGATCCACCGCAAGCTACTGACAAAGCAGCTCCGTGCGGAAGTCGAGGAGACGCTCGCGACGCTCGAGCGCAATGGCGGTAAAGAAGCGCTCGCGATTATCCGCTCCAAGATCCCAACGTACGCGTCTGTGAGCTTCTGAGGCGGTCGATCGGCTGTCAGAGGGCGCACTCGTAGAGCAGCGACAAAGAGAGGAAGTGAACGATCGTAAGCAGATTGGGATATTCACACAAGACGATACAGGGCTGAAACATGGCAGACACGTATTTTACTCAAAACGTCAACGCTAACAATGTCGGGTTATTCGTGAGTCTTGTTGTTTTGTGTGTGACATGAGTCTGAGTTTCTGGTTCGCTGAGTCCCTGATTTGCTTCGTATTGCAGCAGTCGCTGATTTTCTGAATCCCTGTTTCTTCGTCTGACATTTCGTCTTTGTGAGTCTAAGCTCTTCATCATCCTCGTACCAGTTCTGACTAAACAACGTAAGCTATGCTGGGCTGGGGTCATCATCGATAGACGACATCGCGAAAGAAAGAGCGAGAGAAAGAGTACTGGAGAACTGCAGTCGTACGTACGTGTGTGAAAGCGCGCCACACGCAACTTGGTCAGCATGTGGATGGTATGATGGGCGGACGGCATGGTAGCCATCACGACGAAACGACACACATATTATTCGCTAGCAACTGCGACTGAAATACAGAATAGCTTCATGCGCGACTCGCACACGACCGATGATGGCGCAAGATACTACGTATATTGAATAGCCACAAGATACCTCG
>JAADXO010000172.1:0-24505 GCA_023337825.1 Globisporangium apiculatum | reverse complement strand
GCTTGGTGACTAACAGATACATTTTACAGCGCACGCTGAGCACGTGGCAGAACCCAGCAGCGCTATAACCTGAAATCAGCAGCACGTAGTCTACCACATCCCGCGTGTCTTCAACTGGACATAGAATGTAGGTGGTTGGAATTGTACAACGGACCAAACGCATGAGGATGGGTGGGTAGGTGTAGTAGGCGATAGCGTATGAAGTCTGGACCGAGCAAGCGATCGAGAGCGCTACCGTATCGTAACAGATGAATTCGCCGACTTACTCACCACAGCGTTGACTATCATTTGCAGTGTGACGCAGCACGACACACGTGACCTACTATACAGTCGTTCTAATTTCTAAGACACTCTCATAAACTTTAGACACAAACAAGCAAAAACAACCGACACTACTCAACCGCTGTCAAGAATGGTCTCGTTCTTTAATCTCACACACCTGCTCGAACCCACTGCAAATGAATTTATCGATTCTATTAATATTTATATATATATATATATATATATATACATTTTACAATAAATAGAATATATATTTTCATATTTGGTGCGGTTGTTCCAATTATACAGCAAGATCGGCAATATCGAAAACAAGACAACGGCAAAACCTATCTATGAGCATTTCATTCTACATCCAATATCACCTCATATACGAGAATCGATGAGAGTTTTAACAATAAAGAGTTCGCTGAAGCATCGTTCAAACGCTTGGTGCCAAACGTACGAATGCGGCATCTATGTTATTGTCGTGCAATTGTATAGAAAGGACATCGTCGCTCACCGCACTACCATACTGCAAGTGCCAAAAATCAATATATAGATTGTGACTGTGGAGCCAGTTATTCTGCAAGCCCATAGTCATTATAGCAGCAACCGCACTATTGCAAGTTTGACGCACATATATATCAAAAAATAGGGAATGCGTGTATCAACCAAGACGAAGAATAATTTGTCGTAAGAAATTCAGACAGGCTAATAGGGAAATATATCACTCTCAAAGTATAACAGGGGGAACAAAACCCATGTTACTTTGGTCGTGGCTCACTTGACATTTAAACTATTCGCTGTGCGTTGTTGGGATGGCCTATTTTGATTAAAAAAAACTGTGTAATTTTGCATCCAATCCCAAATGATTTTAGCTGTTTAAACGTTGCACAAATGTTAGAATACGATAGCTGCGCACAACATCACGTGAGAAATATTGAGGATATCCGAATGTGAGATTATTGAGATATTAAATATATCAACTGACATGATAATCAGCACACAAACTCAGAAACTACCAACAAGTAGCTCTTTCACCGCCAACAGTTGGACCGTAACCATTTTTACCGTGTGTATAATGACATTTCTCTATATTCACGCTGAGAGATATCACTTTGTAATTGCAACCCAACTAGTTTGTAGTGATTGAAGGATAAGTAGAGATTGCACTTCGCTTAACCTTCAATCATTCTCTGTACGCTGTTGTTCGTATTGCAGTTTAGACACGAAGTGGCCATGCTCAATTGTATTTGGTAGAAACAATCCCATCTTTACTAGTATTAGCCCAGCAATTCATATAAATTTGTTTGCAACCCAACTAGTTTGTAGTGATTGAAGGATAAGTAGAGATTGCACTTCGCTTGTCCCATAAACGTTCTCTGTACGCATTTGTTCGTGTTACAGATTATTCACGGAGTGGCCATACTCAATCTATTTGGTAGGAACAATCCCATCTTTACTGTTATTAGCCCAACAATTCATATAGATATGTCAGTAACTTTCTTGCACAATTATTCAGCATTATTAGTATATCAAAATTTCTGTACAAACACATTGTTGTACCATTTGTCACATGCAACAACTTGACGATTATTTAAGGGGCGCTGCTTGTAGTGCTGGGTCGCCAATTGCTTGTGGTAAACTGCGTCATACTGGTGTGTGCGGCAGTGCAGTCGCTCGTCTATTAAGAGTTTCGCTATTATATCACAGTAAAACGCATATGTCGTACAATATAAAAAAAACACACATGTGTTGGCAATGTAGGATGTATCATTCACACAAGATTGTATTTTTTAAACTAATTACCTAGTGTGTTCTTGACCGTAGGGATAGACCGTGATGATATACATTTTATGATTGATAGCAAAAAGTCAGCCTTGAATGTGTTACCCGATTCGGCGTATGTAACATACATATAAGTGTTATATTTTTGTCTTCATTCACTAACCCGTCTCGACATGTTTCAAAATTGCTATTTAATTGAATACCCAGAGATCTTAGTGAATGAACAGATCAGAAAAAAAACCTGTCGATACTGCAGTGTACTTTACACATTCATACATTCAGAAATGCTGTGCAGCATTTCTGAATAGTTGAGTAATGGAATCAGATGTCTACAAACACAGAGTATGTTTATTTCTAGTGCAAGCTCAATCCTCAATCGCTTCAGTGAAAATCTATCGCTACTGACATTAGAAAATACCATTGATTGACGTATGTTGTTACAGCTGTGTATAATACATCGAATGGAACCGCACTTAATAACCAACCAGCATTATCTATAAAATCTAACGACAAAGACGCTCGCCATTTTGTGGATTCCCATGAGAGAGGCCCCATTCTTCTGGGTATTTCGCCACAACTGTGTTGAATTATTCGTTTTGTTTTGGTCGTCCCTTTACAAAAGCACCCACCGTTCGACCCAACAACCACCGCTATTGAATCAAACCCCATTCCCGATCATCTGCGCGCGCCAAATCAGTCACTCGTTCAAGTACCGTTGACAGCACATGAGCACACACGTCACCGGTGCGCTCGCGATCACCCTCGCGTTCTAGCGGCGACTCGTTCCCGGTCATACGATAACACGTGGTCAAAACCTTATCATTCTCGCGTACTCAATTTCACCCTTGCCTACTGAGGCTCGCGGTTTTTGATTCGTTCACTTATTGCACCTCCAGAGGTACGGCTCGCGCCAGCAGACATGTGCTGACGGTGACTTGATATGGGCCATGCTCGCACCACATTGGTTGAGTGTGCCTACTCTCATTTTGTGATTTCCGTATATTTTAGCCAGCAGTCGATCCATCTCATGCTAGATGTCTTCCTTGTGCTACGTTTCATTGACAACACGTTTTAAGAGGCACCTCCACTGACAGCCGGACACATGCGTCGGTCAGATTCGCGAAGCACAAGCAGGGTCAACAGGCTCAGTTTTTCTTGTAGAGCCAGCTCACGTAAACCAGCCAACAGCACCTCGCACAACTAATATTGTTTGAACTGTCAGCATTACGCAACGTCATAAGTTCTATGTGTAAGTTTTCATTCGATGCTTGTTATACCGCCGCAAATATATTCAATGGCAGGGCAGTATTTGTGTAGCGCGGGTAATGTGAGTGTAGAGGCTAGTACACACACATGCGTAGCAACGACTCTCTGAGCAAATATCGACGACGTAGTACAAGGTATGATCGCTTTAAACGCTACAAACGCGGTTAGTGATTTCAACTATTGTGATGACGACGTTTGAGAGGCTGATGTGATTGTTTCTATTGAGTCTGCTGTGAGAGTTTCTATGTAGCTTAAATCTGTCCATGGCCTCAAGCGCGATCAAGTCGTCCAGCACTTGTATCGCTCTCGCCAGTACCAGCACGGTGTCTATCGCATGTACCTCAACATCGAGCGCAATCCACTACAGCTGGTTTGTGGTTCAAGCCTCCACCATTAGCAGTTTCACTTCGCTTACCGTCTTGCCAACACCGATCGCACTGATGATGACCGCTTCATCGTATTTTTGCACTTCGAGTTGATAGAATTGATAGACTGAATCCACGACATTTGTAGGGGCACCTACTGCTGTGTGCCAATTGACGTCAGTTTGATCTGTATCAGCATGGTTCATGACCGCGGGTTAACTTTTCTGGTTCCTGTGTTGAAATTGCTTGTATGACATCAGGATGAATGGCAACGCACTCATCGTCGTGCAGCTCAGCGGATAATGCACCCCACTATTGTAATTTGTGACTATAAGTCCGCAAATTAATCATCTCCAATTAGAAATCTATCAGTGCTGATTGTCACGATCCACAACGGCGTCAGAGGAATATTTTCTAGTATCCTGTGTGCATTTTCCTTTGTACGTCGTATAACTTCAGTGTGTATGGAAACGTACACGTTATCGTACATTGAAATGCACCCCACAACTATTGATTTAGAACATGATGTCTGCTTCTGCACTCTATATTTGACTATTTCCCTGGGCTAAAGAAAGCAGCAAAAATAATGAGATGGATGCGTTTGTAACACAATTCAAGCACTGTTATAATGTAGTACTAGAGAAGGGCGTATTCGACACTTGCTGTGGTTGACGTTCGTTCTACTGCAAGGACTTGCGTCGGTTCAGGCAAAAATTGCTCAAGACTACGCCACCCGCATCATCCGGCTGTCCACGCGAAAGTGTGGCGCGTTTGGTCATTATTTGACCGACAATGGCTACAAACGCTACACACAAAGTACTGGAACGCTTGAGGCCTAAACTGACTATAATTCCAATCTTGAATAATATCTTTAAATTGTGTCGCCGTCGCTCGAGCTGCTTTGTAGTGATGCGATATAAAAATTGAAGCATGAACGTTGCAGACAGAAACCATGAAGATGACGAGGCAGTCACGCAGCATGGGTGTGTCTATCTGTTTGGACAGGACTTTCTTTTTGGAATGTGGTGGCTATGCTATAAACAAAGCAAATAGGGATCATCATTCCGGGAGTACTATTTATTCCTGCGAGTACAGTACTATATAATGTCGATGCCCGCCTTGTGCTACATCAAGGTCGACCATGGCGTCGTGTACAGGCCTGACGATCCTGTTGGCTTGACGGACGTATAACCTTGGAGTTGGACGCGAGGAAGCGCCTTGGATTGCAGCTGTGCATGCCATCCGCTCGATCAGGTCAATGAAACCTCTTCGCCCTAATTATTGTGTGCTGCTGACATCTGATCGCACCACGAGCTAAAGCACCAGCAGTGTGTACCTTGTGCGCAATGTAGCGTGACATCATTGTTGCATTGTTGAGCACACAGCGCTGGTCTCAATCGACGCGTCTCCTGCCAGTCTGCAAAGCGTCATTTCGTGCACGTGACAGAAAGACAGACGTGGCCCAACAAACGGACAAACTCGCTCGTGGAGCTTGCAGCAGACCATCTGGCAAACAACGCTGCGATTGTCTTGTTTACCACAGCAGCAGCATCGACACCTGCTGCGTGTTGCAATTGTTCAGTGCGATCGTGACTGGCACATCAAAGAGGCAATCATGCGCTGCGTTAATGCAGACATTGCAGATGGGCTCATATGTTGCTGCTTCCTGACAGCCAGCAGGTGCACAAAGAGTCGGACTCTAATCTTGAGCTTCAGTTTCAGCGTTAATTCGGGGCTTGTTAGTCTATGAATATCAAACCGTTGAGATGCGATGCAGCAAACAGGCATTGCGCACTTCTGCCTTATGCACGTCCCGTCGCGCTGCCGCACTGCCTAGCGCTTGATGCTGCGAGTGGCAGCAGCGCAAGCTCTTCCATGCGTGCTCAAGTACTCACGCGCTGCCATTCGCCAACGTGCCGTCTCCAGTGCAGTTCTACAGCCCCCTCACACAACGATGCAGATCAAGCTCCCAATGCTCGTCGCGCTCTCGCTCGCACTTGCGACGCCACTCGCAGCAGCCGACGGCACTTCAGGCGCCAAGTGGGGCTACAAGGACCACACGAGCGACGTGACAAAGCACCCAGCGCACCAAGACAACAGCAACGCGACGTCAACGTCGTCGCCCGTAACAATGCTCAGTCCTGCAAACTGGGGCCACAGCTACCCGACGTGCGACGGCACGCGCCAGTCGCCGGTCGACATCTCGGTCGCATCGCGCTGCAGTGCAAAGCAGCCTGCGCCGCTGTCGTTCTCGGGCGACTGCTCGTCGTACGGCCTCAAAGCGTTCGAGGACACGTTCAAGTGGCTCGCAACCAACACGACGACGTGCAAGGTCCACAAAGGCGACAAGTCATATGCATTGCTGCAGTTCCACCTCCACATGCCATCGGAGCACACGGTGAACGCCAAGCGCTTTGACGCCGAGGCCCACTTTGTGCACCAAGAGGTCGGGAGTGACAAGCTGTTGGTCATTGGTATGTTTCTGAGCCAGCAGTCGGCGGCAGCTAGCCAGTCACCGGTTCAGAGCAAGCCAGCACTGGCACAGGCGCAACATCCGTGGATCGACACGGTCTGGAACTCGGTCGCGGCTGTGAACTCGACTGTCGAGGTCGCGCACTCGTACGCGGATCTACTGACGACCAAGATGGACGAAGGCAACGTGTTCAACTACGCCGGGAGCCTCACGACACCACCGTGCACTGAGAGCGTCGACTGGTGGGTCCTCAAGTCGCCGCTGACTGCGTCGGCAGCGTCGCTCGAGCGCTTCAAGCAGCAGCTCGCGACGCTCGAGGCGACGGACGATGGCAATGGCGCTCGCCCCGTGCAGCCGCTCAACGGACGCGACATCACCGTGTACTAGGACTGAGGCGATGGATCGAGGAAGAAGTGATGGAGAGTGAGAGTACGAGAGCGTACGAGAGAGAGAGAGAGCGTCTTGGATCGAGACGCAGTGGCACAATTGCCTCCGATGGGTTACTGCTATAGTATCAATCGAGATTGTTGCTTTGAGCAAATTCGTTGCTTCAAACGGTATAAGAGCATACAGGTTGCAAATATGACAAAATAAAGGTTTGTATGCGCCACTGGTGATATGAGATATTTGTCCAGCGAACAAGACTGGCGAAAACCAACTGAGACCAACCAGAAGCTCAGAGAAGCTCAGCGAGAAGCTCAGCGAACGAACATGCTGGTTGCGGAGCTCGACACGCGCAGCGTCGACGCAGCAGCGGCCGCCACGCACGCGACGACACTCAGCATCATCAACTTTCTCTACGCACGCTTCTCAACAGATGCGCTCGCAACACTCGCACCCGTGAGTCCCGTCGACGTCAATGAGAGCGAGCTAACGCTCAAATCGGCGCTGCTCGATGCGCGCGCGATTGTCGGGCCGTTCCGGAGCGACATGATGGAGGCAGCCGCGCGCTGGCTGGACCATGGTGCGAAGAAGGTGCTTGTTGCAGCCGAGTCGCTTGACGACGCTGCGCTCGAAGCGCTTGCAACTGCAGTCTCGGAGCTTCCAGCGAGCCGCGTCGTGCTACGCATCCCCGTCGACGCCCAAGCTCTCACAGCTGCCGTTGACTCGAGCATTAACGCCCAGCTGCTCGACAAGCTGCAACGACTTGCAGCATCATCGTCCGGCGTCGTGCTCGCAATCGAGTCGGCAACGCCGACGTTTGACGCTGCAGGCGACAGTGCGTTTGCAGCGCTGCTCGCAACGCTCCAGCCGATGCGCAAGCGTTTGTCCGAGAGCTTCTTCGTAGCAGTCGAATGGGTAAGCGCACCAATCGACTGCGCGCAGCTCGCGTCGCGCATTGCAACGCTCCATCACGCCAACATCCACGTCATCGCACCAGCACGCGCCGTCGTCGCTGCGGACGACGCGTCTCAGTACGTTGACGCTGGTCGCGCATTCGTCGCGTGTCTGCGGACCGACCGGCCGGACGGACTGTTCACGACTGTCGTCGCCGACGAGCGGGGCGTTGCGCTCGGCCTCGTGTACTCGAGCGCTGAGAGCGTGTTGGCGGCGATTGCAAGTGGTAAGGGCGTCTACTACTCGCGGTCGCGCCAGGGGCTGTGGGTGAAAGGCGAGAGCAGCGGCAACGCGCAGACGCTCGAGCAGCTCGACGTCGACTGCGACAGCGACGCCTTGCGGTTTACAGTCGTACAGACTGGCGATGGCTTTTGCCACCTGAACACGCGCACGTGCTGGGGCGACGCTCGCGGCGTGTCGCACCTCGAAGCGATGCTCGCGAGCCGCTTGGCGAATGCGCCCGAGGGCTCGTACACGAAGCGCCTGTTCAGCGACCCGGCGCTGCTGCGCAACAAGCTCGTCGAGGAAGCGCAGGAGCTTGCGGAAGCTGAGAGTATCGCAGATGTTGCGGGCGAAGCAGCTGACGTGCTCTACTTTGCGCTCGTGCGGTGCGTCGCAGCCGGCGCGACGCTCCAGGACGTCGAGGTATGTGCTGCATTTGCTTGCATTGACTTGGAATTTGTATGTACATGTGAGAATGGATGGCTTACGTCTGTGGTTCCATGTGTCTGGGATATGCAGAACGTGCTCGACAAGCGCGCGCTCAAGGTGACGCGGCGACCAGGCAACGCGAAGGCGTACCGCATCGACGCAGCTGCGGCGATTCTCAACAAGCAGGCGTAGTGAGTGCGTGCGTCATGCTAGTACAGCGAGAGAGAGAGAGCGAGCCGACGTGATGGTGTGTGCATAGAGAACGAGCAGGACGCGTGGCGCCATAGCACTCGTGACGACTGCCTCAGTCACGTAGGTCGCACACACAGACATGCGCGTGTTCACAAAAGTAGCTTGTTTGAGTTGGTTGGGTAGCGGGTCGTGCCTAGCAGTGGCTGCTGTGCGGCTGCGAACAGCGTCTCGACTGCTGCTGCTCGTGTGTGCCTCACGTCCACTACAGGGGGCGGTACATGCTGCAGGCTCTACGATGGCTAGTAGACGCGTGCAGTTACTCGTCGTCCTCCTCCTCGTCATCGTCGTCGCTCTTGAACTGGCTCCAGTCAATGTGGTGGTACAGACGCTGTGCGTGTGCGTATCGGAGGCAGCACCACCAGAATGGCCGTCGCAACATGGAGCAAACGGTCAGTGCACGCTGATCGAGACCAGCAAACCAACAAATGGATACAGACGGATGCACACGTACGCCGCGGTTCGCAGACTCCCAGATCGCGTTCGTGACCGAGCCATAGACGCCTTCAACGACGACGGCCGCGATGAGGATCGTGCCGACGTACGTCACGTTGTTCTTCATGAAGACCTGGTACGCGGTCTCGAGCGCGCCCGGACCGTTGACCGACGAGCGCTTCGTGGACGACGTCGACGCCATGCGCGCGCTCTTGACAGCCGCCTGGCGGATCGTGCGGCTCAGCATTGTCGTTCCTGTGGTGCGGGTATGTGAGGGTCGTTCTCGTCCTTCAGAGACGACGGCGTGCGGTTGTGAGCGGCTACGAATGGCCAAGAGGGAGGAGATGGTTCAGAAGCAAGGCGTTTGTATAGACCACTTTAGCCTGCAAATTGTAGCAGAGCGCGACCAAACTGTCGGATGCGGGATGCGTCCCGTGTTTTGCGGACTTGCAAAGAAACGAGCTGCTCGACAACCGAGTCGAGCATACACGGTGCATTTGTATGCTTCTGCTGGACTCAAGTGCGCGAAACGTGTGGCGCGTGCCAGATCTTGCGACTCGACGTCCTGTACGAAATAAGCTTGCAGAACTATAGAATAGACAGGTATATGTGCGAGCCACTTTCGCACACATCTGGATCGCGCCAGCTGCGCAAAAAACTCCCCCTCGTTTTCCTTTTCGAACTTTGCAGAGAAACAAAACCCTAGTTAGGGCTCAACGCGAAGAAGAAGAACCCTCGCGACAACAACGTCGCGCTGTGCGTGCTTGCTCGGTGCAGCAGCAGCAAGTAGCATCATGGCCAAGACGCCTGCAGATCCCGTCGAGCCGCTTGCCGCCGATGGCGCAGCGCCGACACAAACAGCGCCATCTACACCGCCATCACCAGCGATGGCAGCCGTGCCGCCTCGCACACCGTCGTCGCTGCTGTCGCGCAGCAAGAGCGCTTTGATCATCGACGAGGTCGTGCCGCCGTCCGACGCTTCAGCGTCGCTGTCGCCGCCGTCGTCGCCTCCAACCGATACGCCTCCACACACACATGCGTCCGACACACCATCGACGCCTCCACACTCACCGCCACAAACAGCCGTCTCGCCATCGCCCGCTACCAATCCAACAACAGCAGCAACAGCAGCGGGCGACTATCCGCGCCTCAAGGTCGTGATCCCGCCCGTGCCGCCATATCTGCACGAAGTCGACAAGCGCAACGAGCGCCGGCGCGTGCGCCGCATACAGCACACGCACACGCACACTAGCTCCGTCACTACTACTCCGACTACTACAGTCGCTTGTTCGACCACCAACGACGACGCAGCGTTCCATACACCTGAGAAGCAGTCGCCACCGTCTACAAAGCGCAAGACACGCGACAGTGACAGTGGCGCGCTGCTCGTACTGGACGAGAGCGACGACTCCCGACTGCGGCAGTCGACACCGCCGCCATCGGCGCGCATGCTCGACTACAAAAACCCGCCACTACCGCCACGCAAAGCGAAGAAGCGGCGGCGCCTCGAGCGGCCCGTGAACCCCGTGACTGGCCGTCTGCGGTTCACAGCGTTGCCACTGCCGCGGCTGTCGCTCTCGTCCGAGACGAGCAGCAGCGCGACCGACTACGACTTTTCGCAGTCGTCGCCACCGCGACTCGACACGCCGCCGGGCTCGCCCGTGCGCATGGCGTCGGTCTTTCGGTCGCTCGCCGACGAGTTTGCAGCTGTGCAGGACACGCCGCCGCTCCGGCTGTTGCGTGCGCCGCCGCGCATTACGCGGGCTGCGCGGCAGTGCACGCCGCCGATCGCGAGCCGCACGCGGTCCGCGATCATCCACACGCCGACGACGACGATGGTCTTGCGGTCGCGGCAGCTCAACCCGAGCAAATCCGCGTGAGAGTATGGCGCGTCATTTATTTAACGTAAGGGCACAGCGAGCAGTCGATCGAAGGCGAGCGAGCAGGTTCAGTGGACGCGAGCGACCAGCATTGGAGCTGTTGCTGGAGCGCGAGGGCGGAGCGTGTGCACGGATTATCTTGGTGTTTGTATACTCGAGTGCCATGCGCGACAAACGCAAAAAGCGCGCGCTTTTGTGTCGTTTTCAAATCGGTCAGTGGTTGTCTAAATATCATGATTCGTTTCGTGAATAGTAGTAATTGGCAAATTTGAACCAAATGGAACCGCCAGCCAGTCGCATTGATATCTGCTGAGCGACAAGCACGAGCGCGACAACGAGCAGCACAAGTGTTGCGTGTGTGTGTGAACGTAAGCGTGTGAGTCGTAGCAACAGCAGCAGCGTCAGCGCGACGGACCACTCAACAGCGATGAAGGTCCTGATGATCAACGAAGGCGCGCTGAGCGACTACGAGGTGTTTGAGCTCCTGAAGGAGCGCAAAGAGAGCCGCTTGCACAAGTCGGCGAACGCCGCGTACGCTGAGCGCAACTGGATGGACCACAAAGTGCTCAAGTTCCTGTCGCAGTCGCACAGCAAGTGCGCGCAGCTCGACGCCGAGCGCATCAAGCTCTTTTTGCGCGGCGTCGAGAAAGCGGGCATCCAGCTCACGCCAGCTGAGCAGCTGCAGTTCATCAACCACGTACCCGTTGAGCTCGTCGACGTGCACCTCATTGTCGAAGACTGCGCTGGCCGGTTCACGGAAGCGCAGATCGACGAGCTCATTCAGATCGTCGAGCAGACGCTCGCGCGCACACCCGACAGCAGCGACAACGCGACCGACGACAGTATCGAGCAGGACGCATCGTAGTGCGTCGCTACAATAGACAAACAGACAGCTACGTCCATTGACTTGTACAGTGTACGGACCGAACCGTACCTCTCTTCGTAGCCATTCATTCGTCCATCCAGCTACTCCATTTACAAACAGCTCCTATGCAATTAATTACACAACCACACATGACCATCACTCATGGACGCATACGAAAATGCACTGACTGAGTGTATGGCATTCAACCCCTAGCACTGCGCACTGCCGACTCCTGCCTGCGCTGCCTGGACCGCGGAGCGCACTTCGGGAAACATCCCGACGTACTCTTGCGGCGAGAGGTACCGGACGCTGATCTGCCGCGCATTGAACCAGCGACCATGGAGCACCTGTGCCGCCTTCTCGGCGCTTGCAACAGTGTCAAACAGCACGTACACGAGGCCGCCGACTTGGTCCTTCGCGACAAAGCTGTGGAGCACGCGGCCGTACGTCGCGCACTCGTCTTCGACGTCCTGCTTGATCTCAACGTCCCAGTCAATCGAGCCAGTGCGTGCCTCCGCTGCAGCGTCAAACATGTTCTTGATCACAAAGCAAAACGACGGCGCGCCGTCGATTTCGACAGCGGCAAGCGCAGCTGCGCGCTCGGCTGTAGGGTCCATGAGTGATGGTCCTGGTACTGCAGCCGACACCAATGCCGACTGTGTTGGAGCTGCTGAAGCCGTCGATGGAAACAGGTCGCGACCGCCTGCGAGCTTCGCCATGAGCGCAGCGCGCGACTGTGCGTTCAGGCTCAAACCGCCGCGGCCTTCGTCGTCTTCGAGCTTCCAGCTCGTGCTGCTGTTGCTGTTGCTATTGCCGTCGCGGTGGCTGTTTGGACCGCCATAGCTGCTGCTGTAGCTGCTGCTACCACTACCGCCAGTGTGTTCGTTCACGTGGCCGAGCCGCAACTGGTTGCCTGCGAGCTCCAAGCCGTTGCCCTTTGCAAGCGCTAAACTCGCTTCGGCCGGCGTATGGAACTGCACGAACCCAAAGCCGCGCGACCTTCCAGTCTCGTCGCGGTTGATCGTGACCGACACGACGTCACCGAACGCCTGGCAGACGCTGCGCAAGTCGTCTTCGGTGATGTGCGCGTGCAGGTTTCCGCAGTAGATGCGACTTGCCGCCGACAGCGCAGCTGCCGAGTGGCCCATACTGCTATTGTAGCTGTTTGGACCAGTCGAGCCAGTCGAGCGGTTGGTCGTCGACGCGTCGCTGGTCGGTCCAGCCGCTTCAGCTGCGGCTGCAGCGGCCGTAATGATGACCGAGTCTTTCTTCGCTGCAAAGTTCTTCTCGGCTTCGCTCGCTTTCACGAGCAATGGAAACGTCTGGAACGTCGGGACGCGGCCATGCAACAGCAGCGCGCGCGGGACGTCTTCGAGATTCGACAGCTCGACGTACGCAAAGCCTTTCGAGCGGTTCGTAAACTTGTCGCGGATCAGCAAGACGCGCTCGAGTGCGCCGAGCGCGCCAAAGTACGTCTCCAAGTCGCGTTCGCGCACTTTTTGTGTGAGCTGCCCGACAAAGATCGTCCGGTGGTCGCGCGTGAGCTCCATGAGCTCGCGCTGCTTGGCGCGTTCGGCGCGTTCAGCCGACGTGCTCCGTTTGCGCGGCGACTTGGACTTGGTTTTCGCGGCCGAGCGGCTCCGACTGCGGCTCCGAGTCGAACTAGACTTGGGTTTCGTATGGCGCGGACTGCGGCTGCGGCTACGGCGCGACGATCGCCGTGTGCGGGGTGCTGAACGCGATCGGGACCGCGACCGGCGCGTGGATCGCCGCCGTGTTGACCGCGATTCCGATCGCGAACGTGAGTGGCGCCGTCGCTCGCGGTCGCGGCGGCGGCTGCTGCGCCGTGGCGACCGCGACGTGCTGCGGGATACAGGCGAGCGCGAGCGCGACCGGCGACTGCTCTTGCGACGCGAGCTGTTGTCGCTCCGTTTGCTTTCGATCACGGGTTTGCTTTCGTCGCTGCTCGTCGCAGCATCGCCGCTCGTGTCTTTGGACTAACCAGTCATTTGCACCCGCCATCGATATCCACAGCGTGTGTAAGGCGTGTGTTGCTACTAACGTGTGTGTGTGTGTGTGCAAACAGAGCAAGAGCAGCAAGCAGGCGATACGCAAAGAACAGCGCTACGCACCTCCTGTGCGGCCGCCTTGATGCCAGCTGCGAGCAGCGAGTCGATGTCCTCGTCCGCCATGGCGTCAATGTCGTCGCTGTCGTCTGGTGGCAAGTCGCTTCCAAGGGGAAATGCGGATTTCGAGCTGCGGCAACCTTGTGGTCGCCCTAAATAGTGTACACTAACGCACCACCACACTGCACAACGAGCCGATCAAATGTATACTCAAATCAGGTCAAACAATCCCTCCTTGCCTCCCACAATCACTCCCACACACGCAGATCCTCATTGCCAAACGCAAATCGAGAAGCGCAGCAGCAGATGAGCGCCACCCGCATCGAGGAGCTCCGCGCCGAGGGCAATGCGCTCGTGAGCGCGAAGGAGTATGCGCAGGCGATCGCCAAGTACTCGGCCGGCCTCGCTGTTGCACAGGACGCAGCCGCAACGCTTGACGCGGCGGCGCTCGACGCCCAGCGCGTGCTGCTCTGGAGCAACCGCGCGATGTGCCACCTGCAGCTGAACGCGTTCGACGCCGCTGCGAGCGACTGCTCGAAGGCGCTCGAGAAAGACCCAAAGAACGAGAAAGCGCGGTATCGACGCGCCCAGGCGCTCGTTGGGCTCGGGAACTCGGCGCAGGCGTTCTCGGACGTGCGGCTATTGCTGCAGCTGAACCCGTCAAACAAAGCGGCGATCGCACTCGCACGCAAGATCAAGGACGCAGTGCAGAGCGACGTGCACGGACTGCAGAAAGCGCTCGATGCGATAGTGAGCGGCGTCGAGAGCGGCGCGCAAGCGCTTGTCGCGCAGCAGACAAAGACTGAGGAGGCGCTCACGTTCCTCGAGATGAAGTGCTTTGCTGACCTCACTGGCCTGCCGCGCGAGCTCGAGCGCAAGGGCGGCCTCGCTGTGCTCTGGCGCGTCGTCACGCGCTTGCTCGCGCTGCACAGCGATAGCAACACCAGCGACGACGCGACGCAGCGCGCCGTGCTCTCGCTGCTGTCGCACGTCGCGGCGCTGCTCGCCGTCGTCGCGTCGGCGTCGCTCGAGCTCGCCGCGCTCGTGTACGCGCGCAGCGGTCCGTCGGTGCTGCACTTGCTCATGGAGCTGCTGCACGCGCAAGTCGCGCTCGAGTACAGCAGTGATAGCGAATCGTCCCGAACGCCGCTGGCGCTGCCGCTTGCTGGCCGCAAAGCGATCGTCAAGCTCAGCGCGTTCGTGTTCAAGCACCTGATGCTCACGAGCGACGACGATCCGGCGATCCGCCGCGTGCTCACGGGCGTGCTCGACGGTCTGCGGAGCCGCGAGCTCGAGCTCCAGATCAGCGCGCTCGACGGGCTCTTGCACTTCATCTCGGTCGCAAATGTCAGCAGTGCAGGCGTCCAAGACGCAGCAGCGACAGCAGCGCTGCCGGCCAAGATGCAGCACTTTGCGACGCTCGCGCATGAGATGGGCGTGTTTGCATTGCTGCACGCGCGCGCCGCGAACGCGCTCGAGACCGCCGACGCCGATGCGAGCGCAACGCGCGACGTGCTGCTCAGCCGCTTGCCGCTCGTGTTTACACAGTGCCTCGCGCCGTTCGAAGGCAACGACGCGCTGCTCAAGACGCTCGTGCGCGAGCACTGCGTCGCGCCGGTGTTGGCTGCCAGCACAACGGACCGCCCGGCGCTCGCGAGGGCCACGGCATCGTGTCTCCTGCTCTCGGCGCTCTTCCTCTCGAATGCGACGCTCGCGCTCTGGGCCGTCCAGCACGCCGGCAACGACGGCGCGCTGTTGCTGTTGCGGCTCCACGACTTTCTCGTCGCGTCGCGCACGTTTACCGACGCGCGTGCAACCACCCGGCGGCTCCAGGAGATCTGGGTCGACTGCGTCGCGAGCGTCTGTGGCGTCGAAGCTGGCCCGGCGTGCGTGCCGCCAGCACTGCGCGTCGAGATCTTTAAGCTCTTGAGTGCAGCACTCGACGACGCCGACCTCGTGCTCAAAGCGAGCGCGCTGAGCATCCAAGTCAAGCTGTGCGTCGTCGAAAAGACGCTCGAACTTGAGTCAGCCGACGGTCAGCTGCTGCTTGCAAGCATCTTTGACGTCTTAGAGCGCGCGCACGCAGTCGAGACGTCGAAGACAAGGTCGAACTCGGTCGCTGACCAGCTGTACTGGAGCGGCGCGTCGCCGAAAGAGCGCGGCATCGAGGCGCTGTCGTACGTGATCACGCTCACGGACGTCAAGAACGCTGTCGCGAAGCGTCCGCGCGTGCTCACGAGCGTCTTTGCCGTCGACCTGCCAGCTGCTACCGCCACCACGCGCGACCAACGCGACAGCCACGCCCACCACCGCCACGTCGGCTACCGCTCGAACGTGTACTATGGCATTGCGTACATCTTGCAGCACGTCTTGACGTCCGAGGCCGCGCTCAAGAAAAAGCAGATGGACGGCATGGAGATGAGCGCCGAGCAGTACGAAGAGCTCCAGCGAGCGCTCAAGCAAAAGTCGGCGCTCGACGACGGCGACTCGCCCGACAGCGTTCGTATGCGTGTTACGAATGTGCTCGCGTGCCGCCCCGTGCTTGCAACGCTCGTGCAGCTGCTCAAAGCGGCAACGACCAAGTCGCAGAACGTCGTCGAGATGGCCGCGCTCAGTGCGCTCCACGCAGCCGACGTGCCGGAAGTGCGCGGCAGCCTCGTCCAGAGCGGCGTGTTCCAAGCGCTGATCCCGCTCGCGCTGCACGCAGGTGCAAGTGCTGTTACAAATGCAACAAACAGCAACAAACCCAGCAACAAACCAACGCAGATGGCGATCAAGATTGCAAACGCAGCAGGCCAAGCGATCGCCAAGATCCTGATCAGTACGAACCCGCACCTCGTCTCGTCGTCGTCGCTGTTCTCGAGCATTCGACCGCTGCTCGAGCTGTGCAAAGGCGAGACGCAGCTGTTACAATTCGAAGCGCTCATGGCACTCACGAACATTGCGAGCGTCTCGGACGCGACGAAGCACCGCATTGTAGCGGAGCCACAGGGCCTTGCGACGCTCCAGTACCTCCAGTTCTCGGAGCACGAGCTCGTGCGGCGCGCCGCGACCGAGACGATTTGTAACTTGTTACCAAATGCTGACGTTGTTGACAAAGTGTTTCTGAACGCTGAGAAGCTCCGGCTCTGGCTCGCGTTTGCGTCCGTTGAAGAAGAGGCAGCTGATTTTGAGACTGCGCGCGCAGCCGGCGGCGCACTTGCAATGGTGTCACAAATACCCCAAGTGAGTTGGTTACTTATGGCGCACGGCGGTCTCGAGACATTTGCGCGCGTCGTCGCTGAGTCGCAACATGACGAGTCGCTCCATCGCGCGTTCTTTGCGCTTGAGAACATGCTGGTAGCGCTTGCAGACACTGCCAGTAGCGACAGTGACGACGATGAAACAAAAGCGACTGAGCGACGCGCGTTCATCGACGACGTCAAGAGCCGTCGACCGGCGCTTGTGACGCGGCTCAAGCAGCTGCTGCCAGTGAACGGCGCGCCGTCGACGCCAGTGAATGACGCGGCGCAGTCGCTACTCGGGTCGCTGCTCAAGGTCGAGTGATGCATTTGGAGCTTTGAGCAGCAGCTAGCGGCTGGCGACGTAGCTGCTCGTACACGTAGGCAGCAAAAGCGCTTTTGAATCATGTTGCAAACAAATTGGTAGTGACATACAATGGATAGTTGCAAATTGATTGTAGCAACGACGATATGAGTTGCTGGGAATATGTACATGTAGCCTGTGGGGCGCTGCGTCCATGCTCAGTGGTCGAGCTTACTGGCCGATGGCGAGATCGCAGCGCCGTAGACTGTCACGACGCAGTAGATCGTGCTGTTCTCCCACAACACGGTGCAGTAGCCGTCGAGCGTCGGGTCCCAGAAACACGACGCAGCAGTCGACATGCCAGCACCAGTCTTTTGCAGGATCACGCACGTGACGGCGTACTTGAACGGCTTGTTGAGGTTCTGGAGCCCTGTGAGCACAGCGGCGACGAGCGTGTTGGACCAGTCGAGCACTTTCTTGCGGTTGTAGACCGTGTCTTTAAGCGCTGCCTCGATCGCCTATGCGATGGCAAGACGTGACGTATGTGTGTATGCAGCGTGAGCAATGGTACATGGCAGGCTCGAGCGAATACAAGCATGCTGACTGTTGCGACCGCACCGTCTTGGCGATCGGTAGCACGTCTTCCTGCGAGAACTCGCTCTGTTGCAATGTGGTTGAGTGCGTGCGTGTGTGAGCAAGACAGCGATGTAGCGAACGTATACTTGCACATTGGCATGCGCATACGTCGATACCTCTGCAGAGTCCATCACGTGCACGCTAGGTCGAGTTGACTTGCTCTCTTCGCTTGGAGAGGTGTGTGTGTGTGTCCTTTCGTGTCCGCTTTGTCGAGTTGGATCGGCAGTCGCATGGAAAACATGTCCAGTATTTGCATAGTGTATGCAAGTGAGAATGCCAGCTGCTCAATCACGTAATTACCAATTTGCCAATGCTCGTAAATCAATTTACGAACTTTGACAGCGTTGCGCGCCAAAAGCGACGACCCATTTTCGAGAACCCAGCTGAGCTGCTCGACACCGACGACGACGACGACGACGCCAGCGCTTGCTCGATAGCGCTCAGCGTGTACGTCGCACGAACAACGCAAGCAACTGCGAGCTCTCTCCCCCGCGCGCGCCTACGCTAGCAACCGTCGTTGCCTCCCTCAGACACTCTCACTCTCACACACACACTCGATCACCAAGACGCAATGAGCGACGACTCGATCGCCGTGCAGCGTCTGCGCCAGGAGCGCAAGAACTGGCGTCGCGATCACCCCGCAGGCTTTTGGGCGCGTCCCATTGCGAGCGACGACGGGTCGCTGAACCTCATGGCGTGGCAGGCCGGCATCCCCGGCAAAGCCGGCACGGACTGGGAAGGCGGCGTGTACAAGATGTCGCTCACGTTCTCGGAGGACTACCCGAGCAAGCCGCCGCTTGTCAAGTTTGTACCGCCGCTGTACCACCCGAACGTGTACCCGTCCGGCACAGTGTGCCTCAGTATCCTCAACGAAGACAAGGACTGGAAGCCGAGCGTGACGATCAAGCAGATCCTCAAGGGCGTGCAGGACTTGTTAGACGCGCCAAACATGGGCGACCCGGCCCAGCGCGAGCCGTACATGGACCTGAAGAACGACCCCGAGTTATATAAGCGCAAAGTGAAGCAGCTCGCGCTCAAGAACCGGGAAGCGTAGTGTACTTACTCCCCATGCGGCTGCGTGGCTGCGACAGTGTAAGAGCGTGAGTGCAGCAGCAGATGCGAGTCAACAGGTGTCCGAGTCGAGTCGTACGCGTTCAGCTGCCAGTGTCTGCGTCTGCGCTAGTTGCTGTGGTGGTGGTGGCTGTGATGGCACGAGCGCATGCGCGTCTGTGTGTGTGTGTATGTGTGTGTGTGTGTGGCAACCCCAGTACCGATCATTAGACACAGCAAAGGGACGTGAACGACACGCTGCAGTGTATTTGCTGCCGCTGGGGCTTAAGAGCCAGTCCTTCGTCACTACTACGTGAGTAGGTAGGTAGCAGCACAACCTAACGCGCACAACGCCATGGCGCTACGCGGCAGTCGATGCTGCCGATTTCTCTCATGCCTGTTTGCTCGGATCCGATCCGATCTGAGTCGAGGCGTCGGATCAGACGTGACGCGCCTAGTCCTTCTTGAGCTCAAACAGTTCCTTCGAGACACCTGCTGCCGTGATCGTAAAGATCTCGACGCTGTCGCCTGTGTAAATATCTCTCTAGAGTGACAAGGGACAGTCAGCAGCACATGCGTGAGTCTACTATACGGAGCGACTCGCTCTCCAACCAGTCATTCGTCTAGCCAGTCACGCCCGGCAACGCACCTCGCCAGCTGTCACGAACGCGTCCTTCATGATCTCCTTCGTCTGGTAAGTGGAGCGAGCAGTCGAGCAGCCACATCGCAGTTGTTAGGTGTAGCTGTTCGCCATATGCGCACACACAGAGAGCTACGCGCATATAGAGACGCATACACATAGGCACACTCACCTCGTCGATCGACAGGTCTTTCTTCGGGTCCGTGCGCGAGTTGTGCTCGACGAGGTTGTCGAGCAGCGGGATCATGAGCTGCTGGCCCGAGCCCTGCGCCGCGCGCGTGACCTTGTCGTACGACCCGATCGCGTCGTACGTGTACACGGCGCCTTTGCCGTCGTCGTCAATGCCGCAGAGGATGCAGAACGCGTAGTACGGGAAGAACCGGCGCGAGTACAGCGTGTTCATGAGCAGCTGCGCCATGTTGCCAGTCGACGGTGCCGCGCCGTTGTCGTGCTCGTACATCTGCGCGCGGATCTTGAGCACGCCGCGGAGCTGGATCACGTCGTTGTGCGAGCCCGGCGACGCAAGGAGCGTCGTTGGCGTGAGCGCTGCGATCTTGGACTCGTCGCGGCTCAAGATGCTGTAGCCCGTGCTCAGCCGCGTGTCGGCGGCAAGCACGACAAAGTCCTTGCCAGCGATTGCGAGCGCCGTGCCGCCGTTAAAGTCGTACGGCTGCCAGTTCGCATGCTCGTGCGTCGACGCTTGCACTGGGTCGGCGAGGTCGAGCGGCGCGGTGCCGGCCGTGGTCCACGCGACGGCAGTGGGCTGCTTGTTGCTGGTGTTGTTGCGCATCATCGTGCAGTCCGAGCGAGGCTAGGAGAGGTGGCGGTGGTCGTTGCTGTAGAGTCAAGCACACAGACGTCGATGGCGACAGACAGATGCACGCGCGCGATCGAGAGCAGATGCCGAGCCGTCGTCGTCGCTGTTCTCGGTTTGGCGATTGCGAGGAGTGTGGAGGGGGAGAATGCGATCTTTTGCGATAGTACTCGCGAAAGTGACCTACATCGCAAATAGTGCCATGTGCTGTCTCAAATTGCAGCTTTGTTCCAGCCAACATTTGCAGCAAATGCGTACGAGACAGCACCTGCAATCAGTATTACACACAAAGCGTCTTTTGACACACACCAGTGCGGCAGCACCACTCGCATCTCGAGCATTTGTCCCACCCACGAGCTTGGCTTCACTACTTGGAAGTATTTGGGCAACAACAGACATGCGCAGCGTCGCGTGTTGTTGGTCATCCGGTCGTGTTACTTGCTGTGAAGCTCGAAGCAGTGCTGCTTGCCGAATTGCTGTTGCGAGCACCAGCACTTCAGCTTGCTGCTTGGACGAGCAAATGGCTCAAAAGTGTCATCATCAAATGCTTGGCATTAACCATCGAGACGACTTTCTCGCGAATTGATACAAATGCAAGCTTGATATGCGAAAGACGCGACTGTCGCTGTTTGACTCGTCCCGTGTCAAATCGAGACGCGGGACAGAGGGGAACACGTGGAACACACAGCTCGCACGATACGCCTCAATCGCATCAGTCCGCAGTTCCCTCGCTCGCAGTCGTCGCTTCCTCCTCACTCCCCGAGTTCTCTGCGCCGCCGATCGCTTACTCGCTCGGACCATCCGTTCTGTCTCATCAACGCACTCGCCACGATGGTCGGCAAACAGTCGCCTGCGCGCATGTTTGTCATGCTGCCGCTCATGTTCCTCATGGGCAAAGTCGACTTTGAGAACGACGTGATCCTCAACACGGCGCGCGGTGCGTTCGTGTTTGCGCAGCTGCTGTCGCTGCTCCTGGGGCTGTACATCAAGAAGCAGATCGAAGCGAAGAACGACCAGCGCAAGATCTATGTGCCAGCCGTCAAGTCGCCATTCGACCAGACGCCCAACTACGACGAGGTCACCGAGACGACGTATGCGGACCACGAGCTCGTCAAGGTGAACGAGTTCATCAAACAGACGTGCATTGGCGCTGGCATCTCGTCGTTCATCCACTTCAAAATGGGCGTGAACCACGTCGTGCTCATCCAAGCGGTCATGACGCCCATGAACTTGTACGACAACCAGCTCGTGCAGGCCTACGTGTTTGGCAGACGCACCGGGCGGCTCTGGGGCGAGCGCCTCGACGGCGAAACGAACGAACAGGCTGCTGCTGCAAACGGCATTGCAGCTGAGTCGTCGTCGGCAGCTACGACCAGCAGCTCGACGAAGCCATCGCTTGCGGATCTCTCGCCCGCTGACGCGATCCTCCAGGTCTCGGGCGCTGGCACGGACGCGGACTTTGACGCGTTGTGGGCCGTCGTCAAGACCGCCGTGAACGCGAGCACGGCCGACGACCAGTGGACGGCGCTCATGGTCGCGTGCGGCTCGCCCGTCGACACGACCGACTTTATCGAGAACGCGATCGCTGCCGGTGCCGACGTCCTGGCGACCGACGGCGACGGCTGGACTGCGCTCCACTGGAGCGCGTACCACGGCCGCCCCGAAGCTGCTGAGACGCTGCTCGACGCGACGCCATCGGACGAGCGCGCGGCATTGCTCGCTGTCAAAGCGACCGACGGCCGCACGGCCAAGGAAGTCGCAACGGCCGAAGACAACGCCGACGTTGTAGCTGTGATCGACAAGTTTTTGGATGAGGTAGCGAGTGCGAGTAGCGCAGACGACAGCTCGTCAGCAGCTGCGCTGCGTCAGCGCAAGCCCGTGACGTCGGTCGAGGACGTGGACTAAATCGGTCGAGGCCGTCGCTTGTTCGTTGCGTATCGAACGACTGCGGCGCATTGCGAATGCATGCATAGACACGCTTGGATGCTTCTCTTTGGTGTCGCATGCGTTGTTAGCGTCTTGCGCCTCTTCCGTTTCTCCGTAGTGGCCGAGCGATTGCTGGGAATGATCTGCTTGTGTCGCAGCTAACATCGCATTTAAACGGACAATTCGTATTTAATCGAAGCTACTCGATAGTAGGAGTTGAATATCAGGAGGTAGGAGTGTATGTCCCTTCAATAATGGTGAGATCTACAAGAATGTCGCCAAAAGCTCATTTGTGCGTGCAACGACAAGCAGACACTCGCGCTCACATACGTCCAAGCAGCACGCAGCATGGGCTTCGTCGGCTGGCCGCTCGGGCTGCTGCTCTCGGGCGTCTCGAGCATCTTCGGGATCCTCGGCAAGCTCTTCCTCAAGCTCGCGCACAACCAGCGCGAGCGCGAGGAGGACGAGGAAGAGCGCGCTGCTAAAACACGGCAGTTCACAGGCGGCGAGAGCCACGTTGTTGCAACACGCTCGAGCCGAGTCTGGTACATGTACTTTTACGCCGGTCTCGTGTCGATGCTCGTGTTCAACCCGGCACTCGGCGCGGTCGCGTACTGCTTCGCAACGCAGTCGCTGCTCGCACCAATGGCCGGTCTCACGATCGGCTGGAACACGCTCATGGGGCCGATCCTCTTGCCGCACGAGCGCTTGACGACAAACGACTTTGTCGGCGCGTTGCTCATTTTCACAGGCTGCGTGCTCGTCGGTGTCTCGGGCACGCACGACACGCCGCCGCTGTCGACTGCGGAACTCACCAAGCGGTTCGTCTCGTATCCGTTTCTACTGTACGCAGTCGCTCTCCTCGTCGTCACGAGCTTCCTCGTGCATTACGCAAAGGACGCATTGCGGTACAACTGGTCAGCGATGCGCATCCGCAGCGGCACGCCCGGCCGCAGTCGCACACTTGAGCTCCGTCCGTTGGCGCGTGTCTCACTGAGCATCCTCTCGGGCGTCACGAGCGGCCAGCTCTTTTTTCTTGCTGCGACGATGAAGATCGTCCACGACGAGAGCGCCGCGCAGGCGTTTCGGTATCCGATCCTGTACGTCTGCATCGCCGGTGCGATCTCAACTGCGTTGCTTGGCTTGTACCTGCTCAACGAAGCGCTCAAAGTCGAAGACGCAGTCGTCGTGATCTACTTGTACGAAGCGAGCTACATCCTCGCCGGTGCGATCTCGGGCCTCTGCTTCTTCCGCGACATGCGCCACCTCGCAGTGTGGCACTACACTGTGTATGCGCTGAGTCTGATTCTGATTCTACTCGGGATCTACGTCGTTGCAAAGCGCAACAACCCGCAAGCGATCGACGAAGAGAATTTGTTGCCGCTGCTTGCAGCACCGCCAGTCGACAACTCGTCGACGGACCGGATCTTCCGCAAAGCGTCGTTCTACGCCGCGCGGCGCTCGTCGTCGCCGACGCGCATGCTCAAGTACTTGGATGACGATGGCGACGCGCGGCGCAAGCAGCCGCCAATGCGGTCGTACAGCTACGCGTAGGCGTGTACGAAGTCGCAATGGATTTGAATTATGCACTGATGCAATTGTTGCATTTGTGACATCTGCATGTCGGTGTGATCCGCTTCACTTTGTGTGGCTCCTATTCACTTCTCAGTCGTCGTACGATGGGATCTGGCTGTAGTCGTAGCCTTTCCAGCCCTTGTAGCTGCCGTAGAGCTGGTACGACGCGTAGCTCCCAGGGATGAACGCTGCAAGACGTCACATACACAGGCGATAGCAGCAGCCGAATCAGTCACATACACACAGCTGCTTACTATACATGCAATACACAAACAGACGCACCGATGAGCCCGAGGATGAGGAACGAGAGGCCGCGGTGCTCGCCGTCGAGGCCGATGCGCGTGCTCACAAAGATGAGCACCGAGCCGAGCGCGAAGAGACTCACTGCCGCCAAGCCCGTGCGCATCGGGAACTTCTTCTTGCGGAAGCTAGTGTAGTCCTGTTCGTATGCATACGCATGAGGATCAGTCAGAAGCAAGTGACACAGGTACTGCGATGTCGTAGACATCAGATTGACGCACTGGCACGGTGTAGCGCCTGCCCGCGTCGGCTTTGGCGATGTCGTCAAAGCTGCGCGCATCGACCACATTCGCGCCGATCTTCTCTTGGCGCCGCACTTCACCGACGTCCTTTGCCATTGCT
>JAADXO010000171.1:0-24507 GCA_023337825.1 Globisporangium apiculatum | reverse complement strand
GCTGCTGGCTTGTTTGTCCCACGGTGCGTTGTGACGTGGCGCCACCGCAACAACCGTGTGACGGAACGACAGAGGCGACAAGACGCTGCCATGCGATCGACTGTTAGGACGAGCAACTGTGAACCGTGTGTTGTGAATGCGCGCGAGGTCAGAGCGACCAGTTAGAGTAAGCGAGTGAGTCTCACCATGCGAACGACGACGAAACCAAGCTGAATTTGCTCGTGGCAGCGCGTCGACGAGTATCAGAGCCATGTGCTGCTGTTGTTCCCAAAAATTGCGATTGCGCATTGATGGGACGCGTACGCAGCCTAAAGAGGCTGATCGACCCTGTCGATACCGTTTGTGGACAGACTCACAATAGCACGGCACACAGCAGAAGAGCTTACTTGGACCGAGTGCAGAGCGCATGCACGCAAGATGCGAGGTGCAATCAAGAGACTCGGCTCCTGTAATTTAACACAGTTGCACTTGCGATCTGCCTTGGCTCGTCCATCATTTGACTTGTCTGTGCTTTGTATTCGTATGCGAGTGTCGAGATTTGCTGTCGCACGCATAACATCGAGAACATGCTCTGGCTTTTCACGCATTTTTCTCGCTCTTTTGCTTTTGCTGCATCAAGTCGTGGATCATTCCCAAATCGACTGTCAAGCGCCGCATACAAGCAAGCCGTCCGCAGCAGTCTCTACACTTGTCCAGCACAAACAAGCAAGCAGTAGCTCAAGCGCCGCGCGACACTCCAAACTCTTTCGACATCGTCTTGCGCTTCTTGCGTTGATCGTGCGAGCGTGAGCGTCGAGTGCGCGCACGTGTCGGTGCCGACTTTTGCCAGTTGGTCCGACGTCTGCAACTGACTCCGCACTCGCGGTCTCACTCTCGCATTCCACGTTTCCCACACGACGTCGTCGGTCGTGCTCGCACGCACTGAAACGAGCGCTCTGTAGAAGTAGTCACTTGACAACACTCGTATCATCATGGGTCTCTCGGACTGGTGGATGCACCACCACCGCAGCAACAGCAGCCAGACGGCAGTTGTCGCGGTCCACTCGCCGACACGCGCGGCGACAAACCTGAACAAGACCAGCAATGGCAACGACGACGAGTGCGCAAGCGCTGGCCACGACAGCGAGTGTGACGCCGTCACTGCAAGTCTCTTGTATGTCGCTGGCTCGAGCAAGAAGATGAAGCGGTCCAAGAGCGAGCGTCCTGCAGCTGCACACCAAACCAAGAACCACCCAGCGCTGCGCGTGCACGGGTCCTCGCACGTTGCGGCCAAGGGGCTGTTCCAGCAGGCGTTCGCCGCCAAGTTCTTTCCGAAGCTCAAGCGCTCGCAGCTGTCTGTAGATGCGCACGACAGCACTGACGCATGCGACGATGCCAGCAGCCACCGCACGAGCTCGCGTCTCCGGAGTCTGTTTTCGCACTCAACCGGCGCTACACAGCCCGACGTCGCAACTGCTACAACAACAACAAACGCATCGGCGCCAGCGTCGTGGTTCGTGAGTGACGCGCTCACGACCTTTGAAGAGCAAGTGCTTGCGGCCGTGGCAAGCAACGCAGCGCAGTTTGAGCTCACGAGTGACGGCTGCGGCGGCGCGTACTTCTTGCAGCAGGACCAGCCAAAGTCCAAGAAGACTGCACCACTCGGCATCTTTAAGCCGCGCGACGAAGAGTACATGGCGCCACAGAACCCGCGCGGGTACGTCCTGGAGCACGCGGTCGTCGGCGAGACTGCACACCCAGTGAACAAGGGCTTTTGCATCGGCAACGGTGCGCTCCGCGAACGCGCCGCGTACGTGCTCGACGACGCGTATGGCGGCTTTAGCGGCGTGCCGGTGACGAGTATGATGACGCTCGACGTGCACGGCGAAGCAAAAGAAGGCTCGATGCAGCAGTTTGTAGCGTCCGAGTGCTCAGCCGAAGACATGGGGACGCTCAAGTTTGCGATCCCGGAAGTCCACAAGATCGGCATCTTGGACGTCCGGCTGTTCAACACGGACCGACACGCTGGCAACATCTTGCTTACAACGCGTCCGGACGACCAGTTGTTTCGTATGACGCCGATCGACCACGGCTTTTGCCTCCCGTCGTACAAGCACTTGGACGCAGCGACGTTTGACTGGCTCCACTGGCCGCAGGCGCAGTTCCCGTTCACAGGCGCTGAGCTCGACCACATTGCAGCGCTCGATGCAGCGCGGGACGCACGCATGCTGCGCGCACTTGGCATTGAAGAGGACGCGATTGCAACAATGCGCATGACGACAACGTTCCTCCAGCTCGGTGCGGACGCCGGCTATTCGCTGTTTGAAATTGCGAGCTGTTTGCAGCGCGAAGGCGACTTTTCAATGCCGTCGACATTTGAGGAACTCGTTGCAAATGCAACAGCAATGGTTGCCGCAAAGTGCAACGACAGCAACGACAGCAACGTTGCTGAAGTGACAAACAGCAACAAGTTTATCGATGCGCTGGTTGCAGAGGTTGCACGCGCGTCAAAGGAGCTGTTTGCGGCGCTGCCAAAGAAGAAAGTGCGCAGCATTAGCTGCTTCAGTTGAAGCTCGTGGCGAGCAAGTGTGTGGATTGGCGCAGGTGTGTGAGTAGCGTTTCGAGTGTAGAAGCGCGATGGCAAAAGAGCAAGAACAACAGGAATGTACCGACTGTCGATTGTAGACTAGCGAGGAAAGAAGCGTAACAACAGAAACAGAGAGCCATATTATGTGGCAAACGAGTATGAGGGCGTCTGGTCATCGCCATGTGAGCTGCAATGGTTGCTCAGCCTGCTCAGTTGGCATCTCTCTAACTCTCTAGGAGCTGCAGCAGACGCTCATTTTACTGCCTCTGAATTGAGGTCGTCTTGAACCTGACTCGTGGGTGACAAAAACGACCGATTCGTACTTAGTCGCACCGTGCTTCAAGAGATTCTGTCCCGCAAATTGACAGCACAGCAGACTGCAAGAAGGGAGGGAACAAACGAACGAACGCATGGAGGCTGACGACGTGGCAGTCGCAGCAGCAGTCGACGGTGGCGATAGGTCGCTGCATGACGCAGTTGATACGAGTGTGCTGCCTCGCGCTGCGAACGGTGTGGCACTGGAGAACGCTACGTCTGTTGAGGTCGCTTCGCAGACTAAGGACGTGGTCACAAACAGCTCTGTGAATGGAAGTGCACAGAACGGCATGCACCCAGCAGCAAGCGCATGCACGGATGATAGCTCTGCAGCTGCAGACAGCGTGAGCGATGCGGTCAATCCCGACAACGCAGTCAGCGTATTGCTCGCAGTCGAAGCGGCAGCAGTTGCAACGCAAGCAAGCGCTATCGCCGACCCGTTATCTGCAACCGCACCAGCGACTGCGCCAGCTAGCTCGCCAACCCGATCTGCAAACGGCACTGAGAGCGCGATTCCGCCCAAGTCGCGCAAGTTTGGCTCGATCAGCGCACCACGACGCCTGCGTAGTGGCAGCGGCAGTGGCAGCAGCACATGCGGCGCGTCGACTGCGTCGGCTGTGCTCAAACGTGGCGCGCGCGACCGCACAGGCAGCGGCAACAGCGCAGGCGTCGCTGCTGGCATTGTCGTCGGCACAATCCGGCGTCGCCACCGCGCATCGGGGCTCACACGTCAAGGCTCGAGCGAAGACGACGGCGCGCTCACAGGCGTCGACGCTACCGTCGCAGCTGCCGCCGCAGTGCTCAAGAAGCCGAAATGTGCGTGTGTGGCTTGTACACACTGCCTGAGGGATCGGCACTGCGCGCATCACTGATGTTGTCTGTGGCTGTCTGTCTGTTTGTATGACACACGTCCCATAGCAAAGCGACTGTTGCAGCAACAGCCGAGTCTGCGCAACGTCGCGACGCTCGTGCGCTCGAGCATCCGGCAGTCGCTGCTCGACAAAGCGGCCGATAGCAGTAACAACAGTAGCAGCAAGAGCATGAACAACGGTACGACGACCGACCGCGACCCGAGCCTCGAGCGCAAGGGCTCAGCAACATTTGCAAACGTCGCGCATCAGGTCGTGACGTCGAAGCGCGCAGCGAAGGGCTTCCTCTCGATGTGGGCGAAGGACTCGACAGCCGTCATGCACGTCTACAAAGGCATCCACATGGAGAAGAAGAAGCTCGATCTCAAGACCGTTGCGAGCGAGTACAAGGAGCTGAAACGGCGCCAGTTTTACCAAGAGCTCATCGTGTACGTTGGGTTCCTCACGCTCTTCTTCTCGACGCTTGCGTGGCTGCCAGTGCACGAGAGCTACGAGCAGAACGACGTCGTTGGCGCGCTCACGTGCCGCGAGCACGGCGTGTGCGAACTCAAGCGGTTCAGCGACATCTACGACTTTGCCACGACGCTCCGCGCGCAGCTGTGTCCGACAGCCGATGGTGGCAACAGTGACGGCTCAACAGCGACGGCGCAGTGGGTGCGCCTTGGCGGCGTGCGCTTTCGTCAAGTGCGCGTGCAGCAGCAGCAGTGCCGGATCTACAACGGCTGGACGACGCCGTGCTATCCGTTCTATTCGCCTGACGTTGAGGAGCGCGCGCCGATCGTCGGCCAGAGCGGTCGCGTGTACACGTGGCGCGATGCGCTCGGGCCGCTCCAGCCTGCGCTCTACGGCTCGGTGTTTGCGCTCGTCGCGCCGCTCGAGAGCTACGGCACGGGCGGGTTTGCGGTCGATCTGTGCGAGCGCGACGTCTCAGAGCTCCAGGACGACGACTGGCTCGGCGTCGCGACGCGAGCGCTCGCGCTCGAGTTTACGCTCGTGAACCCTGTGACGCGCGTCTTTACGCTCGGGCACCACGTCTTCACGATGAGTCCGTCCGGCCACTTGGAGCACTTTGCCCATAGCTCGCACTTGCGTGTGATCGGCCTCGAGCAGAACGAGCTGCTGTCGTCCGACGCGGACGCCAACACAGCCGACGCGACATCACACGCGTCCGCGATCCGATACGTCGTCGACGCAGCGCTCGACAAGCTGCGCGGGTTTGACCACCGCATTTTGCTCTGGATGGGCCTCATTGCGTTCCTCCTCACGTACGGCATTGGCGAACTGACCGAGATGTCGACCATGGGCGCACGCACGTACCTCCGATCCGACATGTGGAACGTCTTTGAGCTCTTGCACTTGACGCTCCTCGCGTTCCTCATTGTCTTCATGGCGCGGTTCTACCTCGCGTCAAGTGCATATGCGACCGACCTCGGCGTCACTATGCGCGGCGAAGCGTCCGAGGACGCCGACCACTCGAGCGCGCACGCGCTGCTGCGCGACTTCCAACGCCTTGCTGACGTTGCGTCGCTCGCATCGGCCGTGAGTCTGCTCAAGGTCTTCAAGTTCTTGCGCATGAACTCGACGCTGAACCTGCTGTGGCGCGTCCTCGGCATGGCGATGCGTGACCTCATGGGCTTCCTCGTGATCTTTAACCTCATCTTCATGGGCTACTCGGCCATGGGGAGCTACGCATTCGGTTTTGCGCTCGAGGAGTTCTCGACGATCGGCAAGTCGTACGGCACGTGCTTCCAGATGCTCGCCGGTGAAGTCGACTATGCGCGCTTGAGCCAAGCGAACCCACGGCTTGCGCCAGTGTTCATCGGCACGTTCGTCGTGCTCGTGTTCCAGATCCTCGTGAACATGTTTGTCGCGATCCTGTCCGAGTACTACGAGTCGGCAAAGAACGACGACGGTAGTGAAGATGTCGAGTACGACGTGCTCACGCGCGTGCGCAACTACCTGCGGGCGTGTGCGCCGACAGTCGTTTGCGCGAAGAACGAGGTCGTGCGGCTCATCCCGAAGCAGACCGTGCGGCTCATTTCGACGAACCTCGTCGACCAGGAGGAGACGCGCCAGCGCGCGCGCAAGCTCTTTCGCGGCGCCGTGTGGCGCGTCGTTGCGCTCCTGCGCTTTGGCATGAAGTTTGACCGGCGCATCCAGTTTGGCGACCGCAAGACGCACACGCCCGTTGGTGGCGCCGGTGGCAAAGACAAGGACGGCATTGCATCGCACATTCGGTTGTCCGAGAACTTTGACCACAAGACGATCAAAGACATGATCCCGATCGGCATCACGATCTGCCTCAAGGGCGACTCGCTCCTTGGCGACGGCATTGCGCTCAAAGTCATTCGACACAACAAGCTCTCGGTCGAGTGCGTCGTGCTCGATACAGACGATAGTAGTAACACTGCAGCTTTGCCTGGCGCGCCACACCATCGCCGTCGTCCGTCACCGCTGAACTTCCGGTCGCTCTCGGCGTCGAGCTCGTTTGACGAGAGCAACTTCGACATCGACACGGCTGCGTCGCCACCGCCGCCGCGTGAGCGCGTGCTCGAGCTCCTTGGCGGCGAGAAGCTGCGCATTCCGTGGCAGATCTTTGCGTTCCACGTCGTGCGGAGTCTGTTCAAGGAGGTCCGCATGGGCCTGCTCCGTGCGATCAAGCTCTGGAACTACGCGCGGCCGCAGCTCGTCGATGACTACCACCTCGGCTTGCTCTTTGAGAGCGTACGGGCCGACGGTCGATCGAGTCTTCGGTACGACGAAGTCTTTCGCATGCTCGATTTGTACTTGCGACAGGACAAGCGCAAGAGCTTGTGTACACAGGCCGAGGTGCGGCAAGAGGCACTTGCAGTCATGTACCGGTTCCGGAACTGCCTCATTGACATGCCGTCGCGCGAGAAAGAGGGGCACAACTACCGGCCAAAGCCGGTCGACACGTCGAGCGTCGACCTCGGGCAGCTCGAGTACCTCGGCGACATGCTCGCGCGCAACTGCCACGACATGTGGGCGCTCGAGCGCCTCAAGCAAGGCTGGGTGTATGGCGCCCAGCGCGACGACACGGCCAAGAAGCACCCGAACTTGATCCCGTACAAGCTCCTGTCGCCCGACGAGCAGGCGTTTGACTACCGCTCGTCGCTCGAGACGCTCAAGTCGATCGTGTTTATGAACTACGCAGTCGTGCGCGTGAACCACTCGCACTCGGGGAGCTTCCAGGACTCGCTCGCACGCTCGCTGTCGTCGATCTCGGATAGCGACATTGGTAGTGGTAGCGCCTCTGGGACTTCAAGCGCCAGCGCCAGCTCGCGTGCGCTTTTGCTACCGAGCAGCTCAAGTGTCGGCGTCGGAGCTGCTGCTGGTGGTGCGACCGAGTCGGCACCGACGAGCTCAGCAACTGCACCGGTATCGACGGCACCAGCTTCTGTACCGCAATCGGCATCGACTGACATCGAGTGCGCGTCACCGCCGCCAGCGCCGGAGAGCAAGGGCAAGAAGCCTGTGCCGACGATGTTGCGCGAAGCCATGAGCTTCCGACGCAACAGCCTCATGGAGGACTCGCCGTACTTTACGACGTACGGACCTGAGAACAACGAAGTGTACCGACCGCTGCCGATCGACACGTCGAGCGTCGACTTGCCGCCGCGGCTCCTGCGGCTTGTCGACCTGCTGTCTGAGAACGCGCACGAGGTCTGGGCGAAGGGCCGCATGGACGAAGGCTGGACGTACGGCCCGCAGCGCGACGACAAGGCGAAGAAGCATCCGTGTCTCGTGCCGTACATCTTCCTCACGGACGACGAGAAGGAGTACGACCTCAACATTGCAAGAGAGACGCTCAAGACGCTGCTTGCGATGAAGTTTACGCTCGTGGACCGTTCGAGCAAGTACTAAGTACGACTTATCGATCCAGCCAAGTCGAGTCGGTAGATGCATTAGCTTCAGTCGCACCTTATCGATAGAGTGGCTATACGTAAGAGCCAGAATGAAGAGGGGTGTATGTATGCGCTCATCGCTCGCTCGTAAACAAATCGTGTAGGTCAGGTGTGTAGGTGGGTGCGCTCTTGGCGCCGACAGCCGACAGCATACACTCTACAGCACTGCGGTCGACAGCGTGTCAGCAGCCTGCTCGATCGTCTGACAGAGCCGAATGAGTTCGCGCTTGATCGTGATCGGGTTGCCGCGCTTGAGCTCCTGCGTGACGCCCGGGTAGTACCCCACGCGGTAGTCGTCCCACTCGGAGATGCCATACAGCGCCTAGTACGACGAGTCGGTCAGTTCAGTCAATCAGTCAGCGTAGCTATACGCCTATACAAAGACCAGTGCAGCTCCAGCACAAGCGCGACGTACGTGCTTGAGCCACGGCATGTGCGGCAGACCGGCCGGCAGCAAGAACGCTTTCTCGGCCATGAGCAGCCGCGTGTTCATCTCGCGCACGCGCTTGAGGTCAACGATGAGCTCGCCGTTGATGACGCTCACCATTTCGCCCGACATTGTGTGCATCTCTTTCGTCACAGCGACCGCTGCGGTCTCAAACGTCGCAATCGACGAACTCAAGCGCGTCATCGGGAGCAAAGCAGCGAGTCCGACTTTCGCGATTGCGTCCATGAGGTACGCTTCGCCGTGGCGCAAGTCGCGCGCGACTTCGGTAAAGTCGTACTGCAAGAAGATCGCGTCGCTGAACGACAGCATGATGCTGCCGTAGAGCTGCGCAGCTGCGCGATGGAATGTAAACGTCGGGTCGGCAAACTTCTTCATCCACTCGACCGTGTCGTTCGCACTGCCTTCGACGCCGTAGTACGCGCCATCGAAGCCCAACTCGAGCGACGGGATTGCGAGGCGCGCGAGGAACGGCGAGATGCGGTTGCCCGAGCCGGGGAGCCGCACGTGCGGAAGGCGTGCGGTCGGCGATGTCTTGCGCGTGTCGGCGAGCCACGCCGTGAAGACCGAGTCGCCCTATCAGTGAGAGAGAGCATGCAAGTGAGCAAGTGAGTCGTGAGTCAGTGGACCCTAATACGGTTAGTGAGGGGACTCGGATCCAATCTAGTCAACTAGCGAACGTACGCCATCCGGTAGGTCTTCGCGCTTGAACGTCGTGTTGAGCGGTAGCATCGGGATGTCGAGCTCGTCGTCGTCGGTTGTAGCGTCAGCAGCAATGGCAGCAAGTCGCGTTGTCTCGGCTGTCAGGAGCGCATTCGCATTCTCATTCGCGTCCGTGTCAGTCAACAGACTCGGTTCGTCGAGCAGTTGCCGCGACTTGGTGGCAGTCGGTGCGAGTGTCGTCGCTGTCGTTGGCGCAAAGAGCTTGGCGACGTTCACTTCGGTCTTGGGCTGGTGCACCTCGGTCGACATGAGGTAGATGTTCTTACGGAGCGACGCCGCGGCTTCGCAGTCGAGCGGCCCGGCGCCGCGCACAGCGTCGCGCAGGTGCAGGTAGATGATACCGCGGCCACCGAGGTGGCTGAAGTGCCGGTCGATCCACTCGGAGCTCCCGACCGAGCCAAACTGCTCGCCGCCAAACGACGCAAAGAGCAGCGTGCGGTGCGGCACCCAGCCGTTCGTGAGCAGGTCGCCAACAGCCCGCAACATCTCGAGGAACACGGCGTTGCCAGACCCGGGCGACACGGCGCCGGCGTTCAGCGCGTCGCGCTGCGAGCCGACGATGACGTACCGGTCGCCTTCGCGCGAGCCCTTGACTGTGAGCATGACGTTCCAGACCTTCTTGAGTGTAAACTTGTTGCGGTTCTCGATCGTCACGGCGCTGACGCTCGGACCAGCGCGGATCGTCGTCGCTGCACTGAGGCCACTCACGGTCCACGCGGCACCAAAGACGTCGGCGGCAGTCGGCCCAGTGCCAATGGTCTGCAGTAGCGACTGTGCGAGCTTGGCGCTCACGGGCAAGCTCGGGATGCGCGGGAGGATGTTGTACGTGTTGTTGACCGAAAAGACTTCGTCGACAGTGATGCGGTCGATTGCAGCTGCTGAGAAGCCGTCGGGTGTCGACGGGTCGCCGTTGCCCATGTACACGCTGCCGAACGACGCCTGGTCGCTTGCGCGCCACGGACCGTCTGGGAACTGGCTGCCTCGGGTCGCACCGTCAACTGCAGGGTCGCTGTAGGCATTCATATCCACAGAGAGAGTCAGTGCCAGCCTGTGTTTGGCACGACTGGCAGTCCAAACGATACATTGGCAACGTACTTGAACGTGAGGATACCGGCAGCGCCGTGGCTACCGGCAATCACGACCTTCGCTGGGAGCGAAATGTCGCCCATCCGCACGAGCACCACTGCGCCTACGACGCTCACACCTGCGCGTTCGAGCGCGTCGTAGTCCTCTGACGTCCCAAAGTTCGCAAACACGAGCTTGCCGGTCGCTGTGCCGTTCCGCGAGTAGAAGTGGAACGGCGGGAGCTAGCGACCGAGTCCAATACATACGTAGATATATAAGACCCTATTTTAGGACGACTGTGTAGTTGCATATTGTACAGCAATCACAGCCGACGTACTGGCATGCGCGCGCTCTTCTTCGTCTTGTAGCTCGCCATGAGGTCGTATATCGTCGCATTGTCGGTTGCACTCGCACTCGCGACTTCGATGCGCAGCGCCTCGGGCTCGTTCACGAGGATCTCAAAGTCGTCGATCTTGATCTGCGTGTCCTCAAAGCCATAGTCAAGCGCTTTCGATCGAATGTACTTGGCCATCTCGTAGTCACCGGCGCTGCCCGTGTGGCGATTGCCCTAACAGAAGCGTCATAGTGAAGCGTCATACAGCAAGTTAAGCATGAGTCTCTAGGCTCATCAAGCCGTTGGCGAAGCGTTAAGAACGCACCGATGTGTACTGCTCGAGGTTCTCCTTCGCTCCTTTCGCAGTCGTCGCCGACATGAATCGCTGCTGCGTCGGCGGCAGTGCGCTGTTTGATAGAGGCAACACCACGTCAACGGCCGGTACCAGTCGACAGCACAGCTGAGCCAGCTGTATAGCTACTCAATCACCCGCATGTATACGCAGGCAGACGCACCTGAAGGACTCGTGCTCGGCGAGGTACCGCATCATGAGTACGCAGAGCAGCACAGACATGAAGAGTCCGAGCACAGTCGCAATGCCGACGCGCTTGCGCCGCACGACTTCGCTGGTCGAGAGCTCTTCGTCGACGAGCCCGACGCGCGGACTGTCAATATACAGGTTCTTCGCACCGAGCAAGTGCGTGCCGGACTCGTCCTGGTCGCTACTGTCGTCCTCAATGTCGTCCGAGCGACCGAGGTTGAGTTGCAGGTTGCGCTTTGGCTGCTGCTGCAGCGAGTCGCTCTTCATGAAGCTCACCTTGTCGTCGTTCCGCGTCACCATCGCTGCTGCTGCGCACTAGCTCGTGCCTGTTGTCGCAGGTGTCACGGACAAGCGCCTCGGTTCCGCGTGCGCGCGAGTTGAGCTTTGCGAGCGCACAAACGAAGGGCGCAGTCTGCGGTCTCGAGACCTAACTCGAGACGCGTAACCACTGCGGAGAAGCCAAACGAAACGACCTGGCAGCCGTCATGATCGATCGCTCCCTCGTTCGAGTGCCGCGTCCGTGAGCGATTGCACGCAATACGCAGGGCGTGCGCATTGGGCTTTTTGCTGATGCATCTGTGCCATAGTCGTGAACGAGCTCGGATCATTGGCGTCATGCGGACATGCATGTTGACTGTAATGACAATGCCAGCTGTGCGCAATTGCAACAGCTCGGTGTGGAACACCTCAGCACATCCGGCAAAGTGCGATTTCCATTGCACGCTGTTAGTATTGAATTTTGTATGATGAGGCACGGATCGCCCTATTGCTGAGTTTTGGATCGAAAAGAACGTCACACGCGAAATCCAAGCAGAAATCCAAGAGCCCAAGCAACAGCGACAACAGCGACGATGAAGCTCTTTGCTGCTCGACGCGCACTTGTACAGTGCGCACCGCAACTTGCATCGGCCGGCGCGCGCCGCGCGTACCACTACAACAAGGGCACGGCGCGCGACATGATGGAGAAGAGCTGCTACCACGGCGTGAACTTTGTCATCTCGGAAGATGCGTCCGTGTTTGAAGCGATCACGCGCATGGCAGGCATCAACCTCGGCTGCCTCGCTGTGAGCAGCAAGGAAGGGCGCTTTTCCGGTATCATCTCGGAGCGCGACTACCTCAAGAAAGTCGAGCTCCAGGGCCTCACAGCGAAGGAGACCAAGGTAGCGCAGATCATGACGAAGCGCGCGCGTCTGATCGTTGCTGAAGAGCACGAGACGCCTGCGCAGCTCATGACGAAGATGCTCTCAAGTGTGCGTCGCTGTTGTGTGTGCATCATTGTATGGCGCTGTAGTGATGGTGGTGTGGCGAGTGCGATTGAAGTACTCGAAGTGCTCGTACTGACTATGGCGTGACGAGCAGGACATTCGCCACGTGCCGGTGCTCAATCACGACGGCGACCTCGTCGGTATGCTCTCGATCAAAGACCTCGTGCGCGAGATCAACCGCGAGCACGACGCCGACATGGACACGCTCAGCTCGTTTGCGCTCGGCAAGGGCGGTCACTTTGTGCTCGACTGAGTTGAGCTGAGCAGCCACAGCAGCTAGATGCTACAGACTGGCGTGGCTAGTGCGTTCGTTGGCGCTTCTGAGGCAGCAAGCAACACGCAGACAACAGGAGAGCGATAAGTGTGTAGTGCGCGAGCGACAGCACAAGCACGCAAGTGCGTTTGCCCAATCTTTGGTGTTGCTGCTGCTGTTGCAAGCGAATCCACGTGGTTGGCGCTCAGTGCAGCGAAAAGCGTCTTCTTCTCTTGTTAGTGCAGTCGCTGATGGCCGAGTACGTGATGCATGCGCTGTGTACGGTGGCGTTCGGCTCTGCCATCACGACTGAACACGCGTGTCTGTCTGTGGATCGGTGGCGCTTGAACGAAGCTGCCAAGTGATGACGCTCGCAGCAGCAGCAATGCGTGCGTGAGACGGGCAGATTCGCTGTTGTGTGCGTCGATTCGTGCAAGTGCGTCTGCATGGAGTCACGATATCATGTGGATCGTGTGTGTGAGGAATCATCACTGCACCGCCATTGATCGCGGCTTCGAATCAAGCAGCGAGTGCAGCCACTTGTCGTGTGACGCGGTGCTCTGCTGCTCCGTTGCGCGTCGCGATCTCTGACTGCCATGACGAATGGATCGAGTGAGTAAGTACATGCAGACACTGTCATTTGTGAGAACGCGGTTGTATTTACGCCCATCACCTGCACGAGTGGATCCGAGTTAAAGTTCAGCTTTACGACTTCCGACTGCGGCGATTTGCAGGACAAGCAGTGTAAAGCTGTGGGGCAAATGCGTGTATGCATTCGAATTGGCTGGCACCCACGCTGTATCCATCTGTCACCGAGTTGACGCTTTTGCCATGTTTTGTAAACTCCATTGCACCATCATCAGCCAATCAGAAGACTAAGAGTTTTACAAGGAAGAATATTACTGCATTTTTCCAATAAAAATACAATGTCCCTAGATTTGTACTCAGCGCTGGTACAGAGAATCACTATGATCGATCAGTAATTGGCTCATCCATTATTTTGCATAAATATGTGCTCATATGAAAATATGTGATGTAGTTTTCCAGACCTATTCGTTTTGTTTTCGAAGTTACGAATCGGGCAAGTTGCGTTCAGTTGGATTCACTGACGCAATAGGCGCGTGTCATGGAAGAAGCGCATAGAGTGAGCGATCTCGCTCGCTTGCTGTGCGGCGCCATCGAGGTTGCGGCAGCGGCTCGACCACAGTGCGCACGTGCATCTTCGAGACGACCCGCCTCTCTCTCACTCGTGCGCGCGTTCCTACGCGACGACCAACTGCACGCACGGCTCACGCTCCGACAACGTCGCCCAACACGTTGGCTGGAACAACAAGGCTGTATTCATAGCCGCGGAAACGCTAGAAAGAAAACCGCAAGTGCTATCGCCAGTGTTCCGTCCAGGTACCCGCTGCTCGCCCCGCAGCCACAGTGCTGTGTGCAAGTGCCATTACAGCAGGAGCAGCAGCAGTCCACTTGCCTGGCGGGCGATCAGGGCAGACCCCGCACGCACACTCAGCCCGAGCAGCTGCAGTAGCAGCAACAGCAGTGTCCTTTCGACTCGTACCTCGTGCGCGCGTCGGTGTTCGTGTGTACATCGGGAGGTGCACACGTGCATAGAGTGAGCGGCGCTTCGTCCGCCGCTGTCGTCGTCACTGTCAGCTTCCTACGCGAGCTACCAACACACACGTACACAGCACACAGCACAGCACAACATACACACCAGCAGCGATGATGCGCGGCGTGGACGACCATGACTTGTCGGATGCCGACACGCACAGTCTTCACCACGACCACCTTGACCACAACTTTCTCGCGTCGATCCCGCTCACGGCCGAGCAGGAGCGGTCGATCCAACTTGCAATGTACCCGTCCGGCGCGCTCTCGCTCATCGGCATCTCGTACGTGATCCTGCACTTTTACTGGCGCCACGTTGCGCCATGTAGTCGACGGCGACAGCGGCGGTCCGTGCCACTCGACTTTTCGTCAAAGCTCGTGCTCGTGCTCTCGCTCTTTGACTTTGCGACGATCCTCGCGCGCATGGTCGGCCGCGCCGTTGTGCACGACCCATTGCTATGTAACGCACAGGCTGCTGTGCTCCACGCGTCGGGACTCGGTGGCTGCCTCTGGGTCTGCTGCATGGCATTCTACCTCTACCGCTGGATCGTCGGCGGCGAGAGTGACGCGAAGCGCCAGTCGCGCTTCTCGCTCTTTGTCGCGGTCGCGGTCGTTCCGAGTCTCGCGTGCGTCGTCTACCACATCGCGACGCACAAGTACGGCGACGCAACGTTCTACTGCTGGCTCAGCGACGACCGGTTCATCCTCCTGCATTTCTACCTCTTCTACGCGCTCATGGTCGTCTACATCGTCGTGCTCCACGCGCTGCTGCGGTGCAACATGAAGCGCCGCGTCGCCTGGTGCGTCTATGTGAATGTATGTGCATGTATGTAGCGACACGTCGAGCAGCTCCGCAAGTTGAAGTTGCAACGGAGCTGCTCATTCTCACATGTCGCAGATTTACATACTGACTCACGGACTCACTGACTGACTGCAGGCACGACACGATCGAGGCCGACACGTCGTCGATGCTCATTCGGCGCAAGAACTTGCTCTACATCGTCGTCTTCATCGTCCATCGCGCGCCAATGATGCTCTACCGCAGTGCGTCTCTCTCGCTCACATCGTACTGCATGCTCTCTATCCGCTACACGCATCGACCTGACGTACTGACCTTGTGGTCTCTATGACCCTTGTGCTGCACTAGTCCTTTCCGCATGGGAGATCCGCAGCTTTGAGTTTGGGCTCTTTGCGCAAGTCATCCTGAACCTCGATGGGCTCTCCAACTCGATCGTGTACGGCGGCCTGTGCCGCTGGCAAGCGCTCGCTGACGACGACGACCCCGACGACGAGCCGCTCCCGCGCGGCCGGACGTTTCCCGCCGACAGCGTCTCGTCGCTCCACGAGTCGCTCGACGACTTTATCAAGAAGCGCGCACGCAACGAGAGCAGCGACGACTTGGAGCTCATGCTCGCGCTTGCCAGCATGAGCGTCTTGGGTGGTGCACCAGTAGCGACCAACACGACGAGAGCGAGCACCGGCAGTTTGGCGCTGACAAACAGCACGCGGTCGATGCGGCCTGCGCTGTTTGCGACCGCCGACGACTTGTTCCTGCGCGCATCGATCAACAACAACGTTGGACCTACAAGGCCGTCGCTGCCGTCTCTACCACTCCCATTGCCACTACCAACACGCAAGCACGCGCGTCCGCTCTTGCGACGCACGAGTGCTGGGACATCAATACAGCGGCGCAAGCTCTCGTTGTTCGTCTCGACGTTCAACATGGGCGAGCAGAACGTCTTGGCGAGTGAACTCGCCGCGTGGCTCCCGCTCGGGTACGAGATCTACGTCATTGGTGTCCAGGAGTGCATGGACCTCGCGGACCTCCAGACGAAGATCCACCACCACCTCGTCGTCGGTTCGCAGTGCAAGTTTGTCTACTACTCGCGCGAGATTGGGAAGCGCGCGACGGCGCTCGGGTACCACGGCTACATTGCGCTCACGGTGTTTGTGCGCGAAGCCGCAGTGCTCGACGGCCGGTTCGCAATGCCGCCGCGCGCACGCGCAAACAAAGCCGCGCAGGAAGTGTATCGTGGCAAGTCGCTCCTGCTCTTTGGCCGCGCATCAAACAAAGGTGCAGTCGGCATGTCGTTTCGGTTTGAGCAGACGTCGTTTGCGTTTGCGACGTGCCACTTGGCGTCCGACTCGAGCTCCACGGCGCGGCGCTCCAAACGCAACAAGTCGCGCGACGGTGTCGGTAGTGCGAACAGTAGCAGCGCTGCGTTTGCTGGCGGTCAGTACACGAGCAATGGGATCAGCGGTGCTGGTCCTGCTACTAGTACTAGTACGGGTAGTAATGGCGCTGCTGCACCGCCGTCGAAGCTCGAGCGGCGCAATCGCGATGCAATGCAGATCCTCCAGCAGCTCTACCTCGACGACGAGGACTACGGCTTTGGCTTCCCACTGCTGCATCACCACAGCTTTGTGCTCGGCGACTTTAACTACCGCATGACGCGCCGCAATGCAAGTCCGCACGAGATGCTTGCGAGCCTCACGCGCGTCGGCGCCGAGGTCGCAGCGACGATCGACGTCGTGCCGCTCCCGAGCTCGCCGCCGTCTGTGCTCTCGAGCGACGAGACCGACTCGTCGCCAACAAACAGCAGCTGTGGCTTTGGCGCCTACAGCTTTGCGCCGTGCGTGACGCCGACGATCGGCCATCGGCCGTTGAGCGTCCCAGCGCTCGTTGCCGAGCACGACGAACTGCGCTCGCTTCTCGACAGCAACGAGCTCTTCTTTGGCTTTTGCGAGCCGCCGATCACGTTCTTTCCGACGTTCCGGCGCGTCCGCGGCAAGCAGCTCGACCCGAGTGATGCCGCATCGTTCGCTGCCAACTACACGCTCGTGACGGCCAAGGGCGGCTACCGCGTGCCGTCGTTCACCGATCGCGTGCTGCACTCGTCGCTCCCGGGGTCGCACGACCTCGTCGAGTGCATCGCGTACACGTCGTGCGAGAGCGTGACGACATCGGACCACAAGCCAGTGTGTGGCGCATTCAACGTCACACTCAACGACCCACTGCCAGTCGGTACGACACCTACGACGACTGGCAATAGCAGCCTGAGTCCGTCGCCGAGTCTTGGACCGGACGACGCGGTTTGGACAAACTCGGGCGGCGCGAATCTGAACGTTTTGACGTCCGTCGCAGCTGCTGCTGCGCATGCGAGTCGCATGAGAGACGTCCCTGGCGCCTGTGAGATGCAGCTCAAGATCGACTTTCGGTCGGTCCACTGGATGGATGCGATCGACGCGCAGCCGGGCGCCGCGACGCTCTTTGACCGCGTCGACGACATTGAGTTTGGCTTTCTCTTTCCGATCCCGTGCGAAGACGTCTTCTCGCAGCAGCGCAAGCTTCACGAAGTCGCCGAGTTCCTCACGTGGATGGACAGTGGCGGCGGCGGTGTCAGCAGTTCCGGTGCCGGTAGTAATGGGATCAGTAGCGGCACTAGTGGGAGCGGGAATAATGGGTACGGTTACGGGTACAATTCCGGCGCCGATTTTGCTGCGACTGTGACACCAACGTCGAATTTCCATACGATCAAGTGGAACCACTTTGTCGAAGGCGGGTTGCGCTACACGACAATGGCGCAGCCGAGCAGCAAGAAGCACGTCGCAGTGCTCATTCGCGCGCAGTCGCGCGCACGCGGTCTCTCGCGCACTGCGTCAGCGTCGACGACGAGTACGAGCAGCAGTGCGTTTGGCGCTAATGGTCACAATGGCACTGCAGCTGCTGCTGGCGCTGGCGCTGAGTCAACGCCAACGTCGGCGCGCGCGCTCAAGACGACGCCTGGCGCCGGCACGGTCCTCGGACAGGGCACGTTCTGCGTCGACGCGAGCGGCCGCAAGACCGACGCGTCGATCTCGCTCACGGTCGGCGGGCGGCTGCTTGGACGGCTGCAGCTCCGCGTCGCGTTGCAGGTGCGACGACCGCGTGCAGCGAGTGGCGGCAGTGGTGCGCGTGTGTAGATGTAGACGCACGGAAACAGATTGACTGGTAGATCGTCTGCCAGTCCTTGACACGTCTGTACGATAGATTGCAAAGCAGGTTTCCGAGCTTGTCTTACTTAGTCCAGTGAGTTGAAGGAAAGCGTAAACATGGGTACACTCTGCGTACCCGTACGGGCTACTGTTTGGAGCGGCTGCGTGAAATGATCAGCACGCATGAAGAAAATAGCACACGCCTCCCATCATCGCGAGTCGCTCGAGCGACCAAGTGCTCAGTCGACGTGCGTCGCCACAGCCAAGCACATCGCCATAGCTGAGCTGCATCAGCACATAGCATACATCAGCACCACACATAGCACATTGCAAACCCGACGAGCTGCTTCGAGATGGGTCACACAGGCAGCGTGCAGCGCGGGGGCGACACGCCGCGGCGCCAGAACCCGAACAGCGCGCTCTACGGCGAGCCGCTCGGGTCGCATCCAGCAGGCGCCACCAACTACACACCTGCGCAGCTCCAGGCACTGTACCTGAGCCGTGGGCGACCCGACATGGGCTTCATGTCGGACCAGACGATGGTACCAAAGGAGGTGCCCGAGATGCAGCAGACGTGCACAGTGAAGAACCACGTGAACCTGAAGAAGAGCTCGCTCAAGCTCGTGCCAGCGAGCGAGCCGCACGCGAGCAAGCTCAGCCTCGAGTTCCTCTTTGACGCGACCAAGCCGTGTCGCGTGACCGTATTGCTGCTCGCACTCGAGAGCATTGACGACGACACGGGCTGCTCGAGCTACTCGCTGCAGCGCAAGGACGACGCGCGGCTGCGGGTCACGCACGACTTTCCCGCTGGTCTTGCGCAGCGCTTTAGCCTCGAGGACGCGACGCCGGACGCCACGGAGCTCTTTGACTTGCGTCTCTTTGACGCATCGGAGCTCATGTACCAGGACGGCTCGCGCAAGTTCCCGCTCATTATCGTGCTCGAAGTGCTCGAGAGTGCGTCGTCCACTTGATCTACTGTGTGTATGGCTATGCTGCGAGCTGTCGGTCGCTGACGTATGGACCTGCTTGTGACCTACTGTAGGCAACAAGAGCCCGCAGTCCCAGTCGACGTTCTGTACGTTCACACAGCAGCCGAGCAACAGTAGTGACGCCTGGACTGTCAAGATGCTCAAGCAAAAAGTACAGGTCGACGGTCTCACGTACGAGCTCCAGGAGATCTACGGCATCGACGGCTCGCTCGCAGCAGCGCCCAAGCACGACACGAGTGCCGATGGCAGTAGTGGCGCAACAAGTAGTGCCAAGAGCGACGACGTCGAGATCCCCGACGGCGCCGAGTGCATCATCTGCCTGTGCGAGCCGCGCAACACAACGGTGCTGCCGTGCCGCCACATGTGTCTCTGCAGCGAGTGCGCCGAAGCGCTGCGCAAGGGCTCGAGCACGTGTCCGATCTGCCGCACGCACGTCGAAGCGCTCTTGCAGATCCGCGTTGATGCCAAGGACGCACGTGACTCGAAAGACTGATACGAGCGGTGCTACTGGAAGTCTAGACGCATGTCAGCTGACGTGCTGGTGCACTCGCGTGTGACGAGAGGCACTCGATCAACAGACACACTTGCGATTCATTCATTCATCCATGAGCTGCTGGCTGCAGCGCTCGTAACGCAGATGGTCGACGTCTCCTCTAATTTGATTCGCCCTCCAACACACATGCGCGTAGCGACAGGCATCTGCTTGTGTCTCCCTCGACCCCGTTCGGCGTCACTGTCGCTTTGCCTCTCTGCCTCGAACGCTCAATCGTTCGCTCTTGACTCGGAACGCTCAACTGCACCGGTGCGATGGGCGTGCGATGCTGTTTGCACACAACCGAGAGCGTGGACCAAACCAGCGACCGTCCTCGTTCAACGAATACAAAACCGACGAGCGACGCCTTCGATCGGCTGCTGCTCGGGTCGCACCTCGAAGTTGTTGCTCCGTTATGCAACGCGTACGTGTGCGTGTGCGTGCAAGTCGCTGGGTCCAACGCGCATGTAACACCGTTGCTCGCGCGCTAGTTCTTCTTCCATAGACCCTTCATCTGCATTCGTCATCCCCGCACATCCACAAGCGTCAGCGCATACAACTCGGTCGTCATACGCCACACAAGAGTCACATAACAGACGCGACGTACGAGACTCGTGACTTGCTCGGGAGCGTCGCGCTGGCGCGGCACGGTGTTGCCTGGTAGACTCGCGCCCTCGCCGCTGTTTGCAAAGTACCCGGCAGCAGCCGCGTGGCCGCCCGAGTTCGTGTACACGCCGCTGCGACTCAGCGCCGAGTCGCTGCTGCTGTGGACGAACCGCGGCCGTGGCGCGGCTGCTGCTGAGGGTGGTAACGGACTCGACCCTATCGGCTCGTCGTACGACATCGACTGCGACTGCGGCATCTTTTGCTGAAAGTCCTGGTGGTACTCGGCAAGCGTGTGCATACCGCCAACACCACCGCCAACGTTACGGCGGCCAGGGCTGCCGCTGTTGTTGTTGCCGACCATGTCGACACCTCGCTTTCGCGGACTCATCGGCCCGTTGTAGCTGTAGTTGTTGTCGGCATTCGAGTTCGAACCGTCCGACGTCGTCGGCGACGACGCTTTCGCACCTGGTGCATACACAGCAGCAGCTTTCCGGCTCATCATCTCGACCCTGTGCGATACAAGCCAGCATTACCAAGTGACGACGAGGTAGGCAAGCGAACAGACAGACAGGCGTGGGTGTGAGTGTATTGGATCACAGAGTAACGCGGCTGCACGCTCACTCATTCGCTGCTACCTGTGACCGGTAGTAGCGACGGCCTCGCACCCTCACACGTACATTTGTTCGCGCTTCTTCAGCTCGCTCTCGCGGCGCATGTAGTCCATCTCCAGCTCTGTCGATGGGTGCACAGCGAGGCACAGACAACACTGTGAGCCATCGCTGCAACTCGCTCAACTCGCTCGATCGGTCCATTCATTCAGCCACTCGGTCACAGCGAGCCGTTCGCACCTTTGAGCTTCTTCTCGCGCGCAATGAGCGCGGCTTCTTGGCGCCGCAGATCCTCTTCGATCGCAAGGAGCTCCTTCATCTTTTGGCTGTACGTGTTCTGGAGCTGCTGCTCGGGCGACGGCGCGTTCGCTGCTGCGTACGCGCGTAGGCGCTGCTGCAGCTGCGGCACGCGCTCGAGGTCTTCAATGCGCGGCCGTCGCGAGCGCTGTTCGCAATATGTAACACACACATACATTTGTAGCACTTGAGTTAGCGTCTCGGACACGTAGGCGAGCCGATCGATCGGTCTGTCGGCTACTGACAGCGCACACACACTCTATGTGCAGGCAATCAAACGCACCTGGCGGTGCAGCATCCACCGAATGACCTGGAACAGTCCCTCCGAGTACTGCGCCGGGATGCGTGTGAACTTGCCGGCGTTGATCTTCTTTGCGAGCGCGAGCTGGTTTGTCGCATCGAACGGCGGGCTAAGCAGGCAGGTAGACAGCGTCGTGAGTGCCTGTGTGAGCACAAGCGTGCAGTCACGATACACCAGCCGATCGACCCATCAACGTACGCGAGGGTCGCCATCTCGTAGAGCAGACAGCCGAGCGCCCAAATGTCCGACCGCTCGTCGTACGTCATCTCGTTCACCATCTCGGGGCTCATGTAGTACGGCGTTCCGACGTTCGTCTGCGCAAAGCGCGACTCGCTGCTGAGCTCTTTTGCGAGCCCAAAGTCACCGAGCTTTGCGTTGTTCTGTAGCAAAAGTCAGTGATGTTGATTAGTGCTATTTGTCACAAACCTACAATAGGCGCAATTGTAACACGATATACACACGAAATACACACGGTATGTACACAACACACTCGTATGGCACACGTACGTTCGAGTCGAGAAAGATGTTGCCGGGCTTGATGTCGCGATGCAGGATCGGCCGGATCGTGTTGCCCTCGCGATGGCGGTGGCACTCCCGCAGTGCGAGGAAGATGTGTGTGAAAATGTGCCAGATGAAGCCCTCTTCAATGTACGACCTGCGAGTGTATCAGCGAGTGTTACAAATGCACGACGTGCGCCATACGAGACGACAAGACACAAACGCAACATAGTGAGCCCAATGCGCTGTCACTCAATGCATGGCGCTCATGACGCCATGTAACACACCACGCAGCATACAACGCACCCTTCGCGCTTCTTGCGCTTGATGTACTGACTCAAGTCGCCGCCTTCGCAGTACTCCATGACGATGTAGATCTTTGTCGCCTGCTTGTCGATCACGCGGTCGAGGTACCGCACAATGTGCGGGTGGCGCAGCTCGCGCAAGATGTTCACTTCGCTCACGATCAGCTGCTTCTCTTTCTCGCTCATCTGGCCGTAGTTGACCTCTTTCCACACGAGCGCCTATGTGTTTGGGCCGTCGTCGGTCGCCCAGACACGCAACGTCGTTGACGTGCAGTCAGCGAGGTGATCGCAGTGAGCACGTGGTGATAGCAACAAGCATGCGGCATGAACGCCAGTAGTCTGTCATGCGCAATGTACAGACACGCTCGAATGCACGCACCTTGCCGTCGGCTTTGCGTACGATCTGCGTCACGACGCCGAACGAGCCTTTGCCGATGACCTTCACCTGCTCGTACGCGTCCATGGTGTCTTACGGGTCGTCGCTGCACACGCGGTTGGTAGTGTGGGATACGAGGACGAGAGAGGAAAGCGACGGGAAGGCGAAGCCTACGAAGCGGAACGAGTCGAAGGAACTAACTGGAGAGGAGTGGTGGCGGCAACGACGGCTGCAGTGCGCGAGTTGTTGTTGTCCCGCACAAGTTCAGTCGGCGGCGGACAGAAGCGCGAGTGTGTGTGTGTGTGCGTGCGTGCGAGTGACTCGCGTTCTCTTTCTCTGGATCAACAGCCGTAGGACGTCGAGTTGCGGCAGCGTCGTTGGGAGCTGAGGCGAGCGGCTGAAGAGAGTGACTGAGTGAGTGTGGGCAGCGATCGAGGTGCGAGTGAGCGGTATGGGGCGCCTGACCAGACGAAATGCGCAAGAACGAACAGGGGCGCTAACGGAGGTTACCGAGGGCGTAAAAGAGCGTAAACGGCTGTCAGCGGGTGTGGACAGACGAGCTCACAAACTGCGGAATCGTACACCTTCATTTCGCTCGCACGATTCCCGAGATCGAATGCACACTTGACTTTTATATGTGGAATGTCGACTTGACAGCGCCAAGAGAGCTAGTTCGTGCGACTCGCAACCGGCTATTTCAGGCGATGGGGCGACTTGACTGCAATCCGTCAGTGGTCGAGGCAACGCCAGATCATACAACTTGACTGCCCGCTGCGATCCACCTGTATGAGCGTGTGTGTGTGCGTGTGGTGCAGTGCAACGGCGTGAGGTCCACTCTGCAGCGCATTACAAACAGCACCACGCGCAACGCTCTGCAATGCAACGCGACAGCGAGCACAGTTGCTAGCGTACTTCCACATGTGCGACGCGCAAGAGGTGCAGCTCGGTGTGTCTGCTCAAAGCTGCAAGCGAATCTACTTTTCGTTAATCGTATCCCTGCCCAAACGCACGCGTGTGCCAGACACACAGGCGACTCATGCGCTTATTGCCCACAAAGTCAACAAGCGAGCATGTCTGCAACAGAACGAAAATGAACCACACGATCGGCAAAGGCAGGTAAGTGCGCGCCTCTATTCAAGTGACTCGGCGTCGCCGTTGTACATGAAAGCAGCAAGCGCATTCGCGCAGACGCCGAGGACGCGCGAGCAATGTGTCAGTGGGCGTAAAGCGACAGCTGATCCGCTCGGCAGCAGCTACCAGCAGCGAGTGTCGTCGACCCACAACACCACCAACAGGCAGTCACTCGCTACTCAGTACTCGGACGCAAGAAGCGACTCAGTGTCGGTCGTGTCGTCGTCGAGCGGGAGCGTCGTCTTCGTTGCGCGGTGCGACCGGTTGAGCACCGAGCCATTTTGGTAGTCGAGCACGTTCAACGCGACACCAACGACGCTCCCGAGCACAGCGAGCGTCACAAAGAGCATCTCGACGCCGGGGATGTACCGCCCTTCGCGATTGAACTCGTGCGCGACCGCGAGTGGGAACAGCGCGAGGCCAATGTTCTGTATACATCGGGCCATGTATCCGTATCCACACAGTGTGAGTGGGGGCGTGTGCGTGGTCGTGAGTAGTACCAGTGCATACACGCACCTGGATCGACGTGATTGCACCATACGCGCTGCCGACGTGCTTGGGCTCGACGACGTCTGCATCGATACACATACAAATACGCAGTGTAAGCGCTTCGCTCTTGCCTATTGTATCCTAACACAGGTAAACACACAGACGCACGCATACGCAAGGACGCACATGGGACCGATGGCCAGAGCGCCGCGGCAAAGACGCTGTACGCGACACCCTGGAGCACGAGCGGCACGTAGAGGTTCACGCGCGAGAGGCCGAGCAGCACGTGCACGAGCGTGAGCGTGAGCGGTGCGAGCAGCGCGAGCATCGCGCGCAAACCAATGCGGTCGACGACAAAGCCGAGGAACGGCGAGACGGTCGCCGAGATGATGTACGGGACGCTCATCGGCGTCGCGGCGCGCTCGGCAGCATGCGCTTTCGAGGCGCAGTACGTCTGTGTGAGCGGCCCATGCTTCCACGCGTC